>CAUYQU010088348.1:0-16830 GCA_963574635.1 Cheracebus regulus | reverse complement strand
TTCTTGTTTTATTTCATTGAGTTGATCTTCGACCTCTGATATCCTTTCTTCTGCTTGGTCAATTTGGCTGTTGAAACTTGTGCATGCTTCGCGAAGTTCTCGTGTTGTGTTTTTCAGCTCCATCAATTCACTTATATTCTTCTGTAAGTTGTCCATTCTCATTAGCATTTCATTAAATCTTCTTTCAAGGTTCTTAGTTTCTTTGCATTGGGTTAGAACATGTTCTTTTAGCTCACACAAGTTTCTGATTATCCACCTTCTGAAGCCTGATTCTGTGAGTTCATCACACTCATCCTCCGTCAGGCCTTGCTCTTTTGCTGATGAGGAGCTGCGATCCCCTATAGGAGGAGGGGCATTCTGATTTCGGGTGTTCTCAGCCTTTTTGCACTGGTTTCTTCCCATTTTCGTGGATTTATCCACCTGTCGTCTTTGTAATTGCCGACTTTCAGATTGGGTCTCTGAGTGGACGTCCGGCTTGTTAGTGATGAAGTTTTTTCTGTTTCTTAGTTTTCCTTCGGGGGGCGCCCCCTTCCCCACAGAGCTGGGCCTTCCCGGGTTCAGCTGTGCTTTCTCCATCCTCAGCACTTCCAATTGCTGTTCTCCTTGTGGGGATGGGAGCAGCGGAGCCTGACTAAAAGGGCATCCAGTCCCATACACTCCGCACCAAGAAGCGCCGTGCTGGCCAAAAGAGTCGCGCTGGCAACCCGTGTGGCTCCTTCATCGGGAATCTCCCAGTCTGTGGGCATCAAAAATTCATCTGCAATTGTGGCATCCGCTCATTCTCTGCGCTTTCACTGGGAGCTACAATCTTGAGCTGCTGCTAAGTGGCCATCTTGGATCTCTCTCCGCCCGGTGATGAAGTTTTCTCTGTTTCTTAGTTTTTCTTTGGTGGATGCCCGTTCCCCACAGAGCCAGACCTTCCCGGGTTCACTGTGCTTGCTGTGAAACTCTCAGTCCTCAGCACTTCCAATTGCTGTTTTCCTTGTGAGGATGGGACCAGCCGAGCCCATCAGTCTGTATACTCCACACCGAGAAGCACTGCACTGGGGCACTGGCAAAACAGCCGCGCCAGCCAAAAGAGTCACGCCAGCGACCCATGTGGCTCCTCTGCCGGGTATCTCCTGGTCTGTGGGCAACAAAAATTCACCGGAAAGTGTGGTGTCCACTTGTTCTCTGCGCTTCCACTGGGAGCTACAGTCCTGACCTGTTGCTAATCAGCCATCTTGGATCTCTGTCTCGGAGGGATGTTTTTATAGCAAATAAGTATTGGGAGTTAAGGTGCAATGGTATTCAGAAAAAGGTATTCTTTAGGTTTAAAACTGTGAATCATTTAGTTCCCACAGGCATTTGAGATAGCAAAGTATAAAGATTAGGAACCACTGGATGGACTGGAACTGTAGCTTTATTAATGGGATGGAGGTTCTGGACTAGCCTCCATTCCCCACTGGATTTCTGTACCCCTAATATTGGGGTTTGCAACACTCAAGAAGGTTTTGTGCTTTTAAATTATTAATGATGGCTTTTAAGTTTTGTTTTTTCAGCTTTTGGCTTTAGGGGGTACTGCTCTTGGTTAGGGAAGAAGGTGAAATTTTTTTTTTTTAAGACTGCATTAAGAGTGAACATGATTGCTAAGATGGTTAAATTTTTAAGGTGAATTTGGATCAGTACAGTGCTCGTAGCCTGGCCAGTTTTCCCTTGACTTGCCTACACCTCTGGGTTAATATTGGTTTTTACTAAGGGGAGGACAAAGGGTTTGTTCTGGAGCCATAAGGAAGGTGGCTCCCATACGGGCTAGATTACCTTTACCTAGTAAAGGGGTGGGACTTTTAGGCATGATTAAAGATGTATGAATAAATAGCAAGTTCCCCCAACTACAACTGAGAAGCTGTGAAAAATACTGGGTTAAGGGCTTTCCCAAGACACCCACCATGGTTGTGCTATGGGAGGAAAGAAGGAATGGATTGGAGAACAGAGGCTGGCTCCAGTGTTTAGAAGGAAGTTTACCTTCCTCCCTTCTACTTTTAGAATTACCCAGGGCTCCTGAATAGTAATGAGAGTTTGAACCACTGGAGCCGGGGAATTAATCCCTGGGACTCATTAGTCCTGCTGGACCACTTGGGAAACTGGTTCTGGACCCAGTGACCTATGACTCTGGGAACAGTTGGATTTCCCCTGGTTTCCAACACAGGCTGGACAGGGTTGAGGTGGCTTTTTCTTGATGTCTGGGCAATCCCTTCTGAAATGCCCTGGTTTGCTACATTAGTAGCAATTAGATGCATCTTGGGGATTTTGGATTTTACAGGCCTGTAATGCAGCCACTAGAGCCTCTTTTTTTTTTTCTTTTAAATACTACTTCTTCTCCTGGGCCTCCTCCAGGTTTCTATTGTAAAAGACTGAAGTGGCCACTTTACAGAGGTTCTTTAAAGTACTATTTGGACCTGTGGCCAGTTTTCTTTTGATATTAGGGGCTGCCTGAGTAATAAATTTGTTTTTTAAGATTAACTGTCCCTTAACAGAATCAGGAGATTGGGAGGTGTTTTTTAAGCCTTTTAGTATGCACATCAGAAAGTGTTTCCCCCCCATTCATTTATAGAATTGTTGAGATTCCAATTGGGATTTTCAAGGGGTACTGCCTCCCTCCCTATTGGGAATGGAGGTTTTGCTATCAGCTCACCTTTCTTTCTTTTAGACTTCTTCCTTTAAAGACTTTTAGACTAGCTATATGTTTCTGCTACCTGTAAGGCTGCCTTTTAATTTTTTTTTGCAACAGAGTTTGGATTAAAAGTAGCATATCATATTTTTAAGTTAAACATTTGGATTAAATTTTAGAAAGCCTCTATATATTTATTAGGGTTATTAGAGAACCTGCCCAGGTCCCCTTTTATTTAAGGTTCTGCAATGAGAAGAAAACTTGAACCCTAGTAGCACATTGTCACTTGGGCATTTCTTGCAGGGGCAACAGTGAAGTTGGGAATTTCTTGAGGAGCACTACCAGAGGAGCTAATGATTTGGCTACTGGAAACCTCAAATATTTGGGGCAGGTAGGGTACCCAGAGGTTGCATATGAGAGCCCCAGGGTTTGTTTTCTTGATTCTGGGGAACCATCCTTTGAAGGCTTGATGTGGCTGCTAAGACAGTGGGGTTAACTGGACAGTGCTTAAAGATTTAGGTCATCTTGCAAGGCAAAGAAAACCTGTATATTGGGAACCTCCAACCATTTGCCCTTTTGCCTACAGAAAAGTTTTAGTAGTTGAATAGTATAGAAATCAATATTTTCCTCAGAAAGCCAGGTTTGTTTGTTCCCAAGATGATAACAAGGCCATAGCCTTGTGTAATAGAATATAAACCGCTTGCTCTGTAGAGTCTTAGGGTTAAAGGAGTTCCAGTGATTTAGAATGCACTCAAGGAAAGTACAGACTGCAGATGAAACCCATCTAGAAAGAGAGTGGGAGACGAGGTGTTCCTTAGTCCCTTCCTCAGTTTGGCATGACACAGGGTGGAAGGACAGAGAGGAAAAAATGTTGCACTTTTGCCCTTCTCCTCTTGCCTCCTCTCCTCTGGATCCTGGCAACCTTAAGGTGCTTCCCCATGGACACAAGTGTGACCTTTATTCATGGATCTGGAGGAGCTAATAGGCATGACTAGTCATGCTTACCTGCTCAAAGCACTAGCTTTTTGCCCTGTTGGATTCTTAGACTCACTCAGCCCAAAAGGCTTCCAAGGTATCCCACAGGCATGGGAGAGATTATGTAGTAGTTGGACTTGGGCAAGACTCTTTAATGGAGGAAGTGTTTTATTACCATATTTGGCATTTAGATTCTCTTGCTATGGCCTCAGTGAAAAACTGGAATCTCACAGAATGGGACTGATTAACTTCCAAACACAAAATTCTTTTCTTTTTTGGTTTAAATCCTGTGGGTAACCCCCCATATAGGCACCAAGGAATGAGAGCTAAGCAGAACCCTGGCACAGTTAGGGCTTGAGGAATATCTCACTTTATAATGTTACTACTCAGCTATTTCCTTTTATATAATCCTTTATATAATCATATATTAGTTTATAGAATTAGGGCTTGAAGAATCCCTTTATATAATCCTCTGTATATAATCATATAATAGTTGATAGCATGAGTGCCTGAAGAATATTTCCCTACATATATACCTATAATTAGTTTATAATCGGAGGAATGCCTAGAGTGGACACAGTACAGAGCATGAATTAAGGAATAAGTAGCTTATAATTGGAGGAATGCCTGGAGCAGACACAGTGCAGAGCATGATTTAAGGGAAAACAGTTATACCAGGACAAGAATCCAGGGCCCAGGCGGCAGCGTTCAGTATCGTAAAGACACCCGCTGTATGGCAGGCTTGGGGCAAGAGCCACTCCTCTTGATAAAGGAGTTGTAGGACCTTGTTCCAGTTCTTGTGGAAGGCTGCCCTCAGACCAGCAATCCACCTTGGTGACTGTGAACTTTATCAGCTCATGCTACTGTGCTGCTCGGAAAGCATCTTCCCATAGAACTCATTGGAAGCTGCCAGAAGGTGGTGGTAACCTTGACAGCTCTGTCACTGCTGCGTGACTTAAAGCATCTTCCCATACATCTTCTTAGAAGTAGTTTGCCCATAGATAGAGGTATTGCACACCGCACCCTCTTCACTGCACCTGGCCCACCTTCAAGCCTCGGTGACCTAATGGGGGTGGATCCCTTACTGCACACAGCCCTTGCCTTCATGGGAACGGGCCCCTTGCTGCACACTGTCCACCTCCTGGCCTAGGTGACCTAATGGGGGTGGACCCCTTGTTTTATTGCTCATGAGCCTATCACTATCCTTAAAGATGATTTCACTCACTGCCCTGCCCCCTAACCTATACACAGTAAATACTCATGCTTCTGGACATTCGGGGCCTTGCCTGACTCTGCTTATAGGTGGCATGGCCTCCTGAGCCCAGCTGTTTTCCTTGTACTTCTGTGTCTTATCTCTTTATTTCTCAGATCCTGCACCTCAGCAGAGCATAAAGCACACCCCACGACCCTGTGGGGCCCTCAGCCCTATAAAATCCCAATGTAGTTGAATGCAGAACAGGTGCCTTAAAAAAAGCATAAAAACTGAATGGCTGCCCTTCCTTTGATGCGGATGGTATTGAAGCTAAGACCTGTTTTATTAGGATAGCTTTCTCCTGGATGTTGAAAGTGGAGTTTTTTCTGTTTGTTTACAAGTAGGATTTGAGGCCTGATTACTGATAGAGGGACATAAAAGGCAAAAGAATTAGGAAACTGGAGGTTTGGGGAGGGCTGACAAGGCTCCCCATGGGGAAAAATCTTATTCCACTAGGTGGTGCTGTAGGGTTGCAAATGTTATTAGGGAAAACTCTTGACTACAAATTCTTTTCAGGCAAAAGTTAGAAAGAGAGGTTTGGGCCGGGCGCAGTGGCTCATGCCTGTAATCCCAACACTTTGGGAGGCCAAGGCGGGTGGATAACGAGGTCAAGAGATCAAGACCATTCTGACCAACATAGTGAAACCCCGTATCCACTAAAATACAAAAATTAGCTGGGTGTGGTAGCGTGCACCTGTAGTCCCAGATACTCAGAAGGCTGAGGCAGGAGAATTGCTTGAACCCAGGAGGTGGAGGTTTCAGTGAGCCAAGCGTGCACCACTGCACTCCAGCCTGGTGCCTGGCAACAGAGCGAGACTCTGTCTCAAAAAATAATAATAAATTTCAAAAAATGAAATTATTTTCCCACAACTTCTTAGTGCCAGGGGAAAAGAAAGAAAAAAAAAAAGAAAAGAAAAGAAACAGAAGTTTGGAATTTGATAGGCTGTCCCCACAGCATAACCTGCCCCCAGCATAAGAAAATTAAGTTGTCTTATAAAGGAACTGTTGAAATTTATCGAACAATGCTGAACTTTTTTTTTTTTTTTTTGAGACAGAGTCTCACTCTGTGACCCAGACTGGAGTGCAGTGGTGCAATCTTGGCTCACTGCAACCTTTGCCTCCCGGGCTAAAGTGATTCTCCTGCCTCAACCTCCTAAGTAGCTAGGATTACAGGCACCCATGACCATACCTGGCTAATTTTCGTATTTTTAATAGTGATGGGGTTTCATCATGTTGGTCAGGCTGGTCTCGAACTCCTGACCTCATGATCCACCTGCCTTGGTCTCCCAAAGTGCTGAGATTACAGGCATGAGCCACCACGCCTGGCCAATGCTGAACTTTTATATGAAGGAAAAAAGAATCCAAATGGAGAGAAGGATATTCACTTGGGGTAAAGTATCTTCCCATATGGTACCATGAATGTTTATTATTGAGGGATAAAGGGATCTTATTAGGTAAAAATTTAGACTGAAATATTGAATTCCCTGTTTCTAGGAAGTTACAAAAAGAATAATTTTTTTTTTTTTTTGAGATGGAGTCTTGCTCTGTTGCCAGACTGGAGTGCAGTGGCACAATCTCGGCTCACTGCAACCTCTGCCTCCCGGGTTCAAGTGATTCTCCTGCCTCAGTCTCCCAAGGAGCTGAGACTACAGGCGCATGCCACCATGCCCAGCTAATTTTTTGTATTTTTAGTAGAGATGGGGTTTCATCATGTTGGCCAGGATGATCTCGGTCTCTTGGCCTTGTGATCCACCTGCCTCCGCCTCCCAAAGTGCTGGGGTTACAGGTGTGCGCCACCATGCCTGGCCTAACAATAACTTTTTGAATTACATTCCTGATTACTAAGACACTGACTAACTTTACCCAGCAAGATTATATCCCTAGGTTGCAAAACCACCTGCAACATTGCATACAAAGAAGGGATAAGAGACATGATAGCCACAAGAAGAAAGAGGGAAAATGCGATAGGAAAAGACTGGAAATCCCTGGGCTGACACCTGACAGGCTGCTGGGGACTGGAGTTAGTTTAAGGACCTTTAGATAATACCGAAGCGTAGTCCCAGCCAGAAATCTTCAGCTGCCCTAGGACCTGCTTCTAATCTCTGATGGCTAGACCTTCCATGAATGGAAACTAGATTGGAATAGACAAGAAGCCTTAGAAAAAAGGGTTAAAGGTTCGCTTTTACCCACCCTTCGGATGAATTCCCTCTATTCCCAGACAACATACCAAAATATGTTGTAGTGTCAGCAATGCACCAAGATTTAACAGTCTCTGTTGTCTGAGATAATACCCAGAGTTCTTTGTCCTACCTCCAAGAAGATTAAGGAGTGCAGGCACAAAGGTGAGGTTGGAGCAAAAGTTGAATAAGCGAAAGAAGAAAACTCTCTGCCAGCAGAGAGGGGGTCCTAAACCAGGTGCCCACTTTAAGGCCCATTCTGGGGTTTTTATGAACTGGAAAGGGAAGATGTGCTTAGTTTGCAGGTTGTCTTGGAGAACGTGTGACTTAGCTTGGCTCAGGACTAATTAGAAAGCTTGGCCTGGGACTTTAGCCCAGGACAAATTAGGTGCTGAAGTGATGATCCATAGAGGCTGCTTAGCTTGACCCACGACCTATCAGGAGTTGAAGTGAAAGCTTAACCTGGGACTAATCAGGGGCTGAAGTGATGATTCAGAGGCTGGACTCACAGTCCAAATAAAGAAAAGAAGAATGCCCACTGTGCCCATGCCCAAAAGATGAGAAGAAACTTTTTCCTAGGAGCCCACTGACTAAACAAATGACAAAGACACTTTTATGCTGAGCCTTTTTCTTTTCTGAGTGAGCCAGAAGGTTGTGCAAGTTTTTATCCAGATGGGCCAGAGGTTTTCCTATCTGTGTAGTTATGGGCATATCTCCAGGCACAACATCCTGTGACAGTTCCCTTATTAGTGCCTGCAGCTTGATTTTGTTTCCCCAGGCTGCTGCTTATGTTACATGGGGACGAGGCACAAACCCATGGGCCAGGGTCTCTCCAGGGACCCTTCCCTTGTTATACTTATGGCAAGCTAACTAATTCCTTTCATAATCTCCGAAGACTTTTCCATACTCAACACACTGGCAGGGTTTCCCTTTAGGGTAAACGAGCCAGGGCCACTATGGGCCAGGAACACACACACACACACACACACACACACACACACACACACACACCCCTACGTTTTGGGAACCCAATCTCATTTAGCCAAAGAGAAATGTCAAGCTGGGAACTGGATCATGCAGACCTGCCTTCCCTTTTGGTTCCTCAATAAGACGGCTATGAGAGGAAAGGCTACACCCCTCCCCCATTTTGCTGAAAAGAAAATTGCTGGTAAGCTATTACAACTTCACTATGGCAAAGCGAATTAACAGCTTATCTTTACAGATGCAGTTACCCAGGCCTGCCAGACATAAATGCTCATCTGATTGTTCCCCTACCCCATTTTGTCTGTGCTGTATCTTATGTAAAATGCAGATTCCCCATATTTTTCCTCTGCCCCCCTTTACGTGAAAACCGTGTTTCTCAATATCCTTTCCTTTCCCTTTTAAATCTGGAGCCCTCAAAGTCATCTCTAGAGAAAGGCATAGACCCATCTCCTGGGCACATCCTTAGCTTTGGCAAATCTCCTAAAGTGATTGAGATTTGTTTTGTCACTTTCTTTGATTGACATCTGGTAACCATGAAGGGATCCTGAGTGAAAGTGACCCAGTCTGTAGCAGTTTGCCTCTCAGTGCTTGGTACTGGCTTGGGCACCTTATAGCCTCAACAAACAGGACAATTTGCTGAAGTCTGGGACCTCTTTCCTCCGGGGATCCCTGATCTTCTAACGTTTCTCTGTTGGGGATCTTAGGTTTTTTTGCTTTAAAAAAAAAAAAAAAAAAAAAAAAAAAACAAGAAAACAAAAAAACAAAAAAAAACCCTCCCTTTTCGTGGGAGTTTTTCCACTTGCTTTCATCAAGAAAGGTGAGTTTGTCTGCTTCTGCATTGGCAGAGAGTGGTCTCCAGCTTGGGCCCCATCACTAGGTAAGAAACTGGTTTGGAATTCTGTCTTGCAAATTCTTTAAATGACTAAAATTAGCATTAACAACCAGCTTGTGCTAACTTCCTGCTTACACTTGGAGTGCTCAGAAATCATGTTTTGTGTGATCATTGTTAGTTTTGCTTAACTGTTTTTGTTGCGTGTGTGTGTGTGTGTGTGTGTGTGTGTGTGTGTGTGTGTGTGAGTGTGTGTGTGTTTTTGGTCCTTTTCCCTATCAGATTTGACCAACTCTGAGCCCTGTAGCTCATGAGTGTGGAATCTTTCACACTGAAGAAATATAGCACCTTGCTCCCCTCAGTCTTTTAGGGCATTCTCAGGCAACTGAGAATCACATGAGGGTGTCTGGGAGAAACGCTCCCTAAGAAGTGCAGCAGCTCCAAATAGGTTTCCCCTTTCAGAATAACATATTTAGGGTCTAATCTCAGCTGGCAAGAAGAACATATTTAGGGTCTAATCTCAGCTGGCAGGTGCATATAAGGAACCGACTCTTCCTGCACCTTGAGCCCCTGACACATTTGTGCCAGGTAGCCATGACACAGGTAGACCAAACTGGTTCAGGAGGTAACGGCTTTGAAAATCCAGGTCCACAAGCAGCACATTTTGGGTCCGACACATGACCCGACTACATCAGTTCCGAAGAGGAGCTCTAAATTATGGAGAACAAGGCCTCTAAGACCCCCGCAGCTGCAGAACACAACCCCCCCCCCCCCCTTTAGATATTCTGGCCGGGTATATGCAAAATACTTATGGCAAATTGTCATGCAAATATTTAACCAAGTGGACCACTAGAACTAAAGCAGATTCTAAGTTACAATGACCTAAATGGGGATCTTTTGAGATGCCCAAATTGGTGTACCTGATAACCAGGATGGAAAATGCAGGCACAACAAATAAGCAAGCAGAATGGGAGAGTTATCTTCAGTGGCATACAAAGAGTAGCCAAAGGGGCAAAGACTGCCTCCTCTCTACGGGAGGCAAACAAGCCACTCAGAAATGCTCATCGAGAACTCTAATCTTTTACCTCTCTTAAAGAAATCCTCAAAATCCCGTACTTTCCACTTGGCAACTCCACCTACACTCCCACTCTACCCTGACTTCTCTGAACTTCCCCAGACCAGATCTGTCCCTCTTTTCTCCTTCATGTCTAACATTTGTTCAACAAAAGGCAGTCAGGAATCTGACTTTGAAGACCCCACCTGCTGATTCCTTGGCAGTGTCTCATCTGCAAAATGTGGAAAAGGGGGACCCTACAAGGACTTCTCTCATAATCACCCCATTTCAGGAACAACTGGTAACAGGTAGGGAAACCCCAGCCATTATCTACCAACTTTGGTCAAAGGCTGAATTATGAGGCATAAAGAATTTCCTGACTCCCATAAAGATCCAATCAGGTTTGCCCAAGAATTTGAGCTCATTATCAGAACCTATGACCCAGGTCATTCAGACCTTTATCAGCCAGTCCACATGTTGGTCTCAGAAGTTAAAGCTAAAGAATGGCTAGAAAAAGTACAATGGGGCTAAGTGTGGTGGCTCACGCCTGTAATCCCAGCACTTTGGGAGGCCAAGGTGGGTGGATCACAAGGTGAAGAGATGGAGACAGTACTGGCCAACATGGTGAAAACCCGTCTCTACTAAAAAGGTAAAAATTAGCTGGGTGTGGTGGCGTGTGCCTGTAGTCCCAGCTACTTGGGAGGCTGAGGCAGAAGAATCACTTGAACCCAGGAGGCGGAGGTTACAGTGAGCCAAGATTGTGCCATTGCACTCCAGCCTGGTGACAGAGCGAGACTCTGTCTCAAAAAAAAGAAAGAAAGAAAGAAAGAAAAAGCACCATGGTCAGATCCTATAACAGACTTGACCCCTGAAGGCCCAATAGAGCCACAACACCAGCCCCTCAAAATCCAGAAGACAGATGTAAAAACCCATGAGAATAAGCAATGACTGTTAAATTACTATTCCTTCAATGTTCCAAAGGGTTGTGGATTGGAAAAAAATCCAGCAATACTGCCAGAACCCAAAAGAATCAGTTTTAGATTATTTCATGTTTTGATAAAACTTTTAGACAATATTCTGGGATATCAGCTGATTGCATTGAAAACAATAAAAATTATACATTATTAAATGCAAATTTCTTAAACAGATTAGATGATGATTTAGATAACCTTGAAAAATGCCACAGGATAAATGGGGCCACAGAAAGAACTAGTTAACTTAGCTGACCAATTATCCCACCCTATGATAAAAATGGAAAAGCAGAAGATTGCTGGAGTTATGCATGTATAGCTAAAGCTGTCAACTTCTCAAACTTCTCAGCTCCAGAAAGATTTTAAGCTTTCTCGGTCTGAGACCCCTTCCCTCCCAGTCTGTTGCTATTGTAAAACACCGGGACACCTTAAAAAGGATTGCCTTAGGCTGAAATGAGAGAAAAAGGAGGAAAATGCAACTCAAGAAGATTAGCGGTGCTCCGAGGAAGTACAGGAGTTTCACATCTCCAAATATTCTACCCTGACAAAAAAATTGGGAGAAATTAATATAATAAACTGTGAACTTATAACCGCTTTTTTTTTTGACACAGGCGTGACTACATCTCTGATAATTCTCAGCTTATTTAGAAACCCCATTCCTCAGAGTAATAAGAAAGTTAACATGGTGGGTGTGTTTAATAAAACAATCTTATGTTTTAAATCCAAAGCTATACCTTCCCATTTCATCGGGTTCAGCTCCCCTGCCACAGGCTCTAAGTGTGACATGCTCTGTAGGTCCCATATGTTTCTTACATGCCCTGCAGCCCTTGTCAAGCTTTTGGGCCATGATCTCCTCTACATCCATAATGCTGTTATCTCTTTTTCATCAAAAGGTGAAATTTTTAAAGAATTGGAGCTGCAGGACCAAAAAAAAAAAAAAAAAAAATTAAAAAACGTCCCAACAGTGTAACACAATTTAGTACTAGTAATGTTAAAACACCACCTTGTAACCAGGAAAATGAAATGGAGAGAGAGGAGGAAATATTAGGAGAGAAAAGAAGACATTAGAATAAAAAGTAGGAAACAATAAAACTCCTTTTAGCTTCCCCAATTTTCCTGTTAACACTAGAAGCAGAACACTTGCTCCAGGATGTCCCTTTCCACTTATGGTCTCAGTGAAATACAAATATAAGGGAAATATTCTCAGCCACTACAATAAAGATAGAGATAAACCTGAAGAAATCCCTACCCAAACTTAAACAATATCCTCTATAGCAGGAAGCCATAGATGGAATCGCCCCTATCATATAAGATTATTTGAAAAGGGAACTGAATATTCCCTGCACAAGTCCCTGCAATAGCCCTATATTCCCGGTAAAGAAGCCAAGTGGGAGAGGATGGAGATTTGCACAGGACTTGAGGGCAATAAATAATATCACGATACCCAGACACCCAGTAATCCCCAACCCACATATCCTTCTATCAGCTATGCCCACCACCGCCAGTGTTTCTCAGTTGCAGATCTCTGCAGTGCCTTCTTCAGTACTCCTGTAGATCCAGACAGCCTGTATTTGTTTGCTTTTACTTGGAAAGAATGGCAATATATGTAGACTGTAATGCCCCCAGGATATACAGAAAGTCCCACTTTTCCCAAATATTAAAAGCTGATTTAGAGGATTTAAATTCTCCCCAGGGCTCAACACTCATTTTATATATAGATGCCCTTCTCCTTTGTTCAGACACACTATCTTCCCCCCAGGAAGGTAGTCTATACTCAAAGAGTGTCCAAACACAAACTTCAGCTATGCTTACCACAAGTTAAGTATTTGGGGTCATATTATCTGTCAAAGGACTGAGTATTAACCCTGAGAGAGTAAGAGGAATTTTAGAATTTTAGCTTTCCCAATGCCCATCACTAACAAACAATTTAGAGGATTTTGGGTCCTGGCTGGCTATTTTAGAAACTAGATACCAAATGGCTTCCTTATGACTCAACCTCTGTAGGCATACCTAAAAAATGAACAACCTGATCCCATCTTGTGGACTCCTGAGGGACAATCAGCTGTACAACAAATAAAGGAAATTCTGACTAATGCCCTAGCCTTAGGGCACCCAAACTACAAATTGCCTTTCTCCCTTTTCATACATGAAACTGGAGGTACTGCAACCAGGGTACTGATCCAGAAACATGGTGATCATCAGAGAACTATAAGCTATTATAGCCAATACCTGCACCCTGTGGCTCAAGGGCTGCCTCCTTGTGTGAGAGCAATAGCAACCATGGCCCTTCTGTACAAGTCTGTTGAAAAAATTATTATGCGTTCCCCCCTTACCATTTTTGTGCCACATTCTCAAGACCCTTCTAAACTCTCATCATACTCAACATCTGTCTGTCAACTGGTTAGCCTCTTATTAGATTTTGCTTTTACCATCTCCCAATATTACTATTTCCCACTGTAATAATCTTAATTTGGCCACTCTCTTGCCAGGCCCTTTTGACAAGACCCCTCATGACTGTGTTCTGATGACTGACTGACTTCTCACCCCCAGGACAGATCTATAAGAGATGCCACTGGATAATGCTAAAATAGAATGGGATACAGATGGGTCTTATTTAAGAGGAGAGGATGGAAATTTTAGAGCAGGTTATACTGTGGTTTCCTTAATACAGGTAATTGAAGTCTGTCTTCTTCTCCAAGCCAGATCATCTCAAGTGACTGAACTGATTGCCCTGACCCATTTGTATTTTGTCAATTGGCAAAATACAAAGTTGCAAACATTTACACTGACAGCTGCTATGCTTTTGGAGTTCACGTGACTTTGGGATGCTATGTCAAGACAGAGGATATTTTGCTTCCTCGGGGCAACCCTTTATAAAAAATGTACAACATGTATCAGAGCTGTTAGAAGCTATTCTAAAATCCAAACATTTGACAATTATAAAAATCCCAGCCACCCAAAATTAGACACCACAGAAAGGGTAACCAATTGGCTGATGCCACAGCTAGAAGAGCAGCACCCGAGCCATCAGCCCCAATCCAGAAAATGGCCATAAAACCCCAAACACTTAGAAAAACACATTGAAAAAACCCAGAGCATAGCTCCTACCAAAGAGAAATCTACTTGGAAATGGGGATACTTTTCTCCCAAACTGAAATATAGTGTGGACCTAATAATAATAAACCCATTATTCCAATGGGATGCCAGGTGTCCCTTATGGAATACGTTCATAATCTAACCCATTGTAATCCAGATAAAGTGATATCCCGGTATAGGCAGTATTACTGGAAACCATCCTTCACAGTGGCACAAAAGATTTACTCTTGATGTGTCATTTGTCTCAAATACAACCCAGGAAAGCCCCTCCATGGGGCCTACAGTCATTTTCCCCTTCCAGCTGGACCTTTTGAGGTATGGCAGCTTGACTTTGTTCGGCTGCCATCATCTCAAGGTGACGAGTATGTTTTAGTAATGGTCTGCATGTTTTCCCCTTGGGCTGAAGCTTTTCCCTGCAGGCAAGCAACAGCCATGGCAGCTGGAAAAATCCTACTAGAAAAAATTATTCCCCATGGCAAGTCCCATGTGAAGTTCACAGTGACAGGGGAATTCACTTTACTGTCCAGGTTATCCAAAATATTTGTAAAACTTGGCCCATATTTTAACATTTCCTTTGTGCCTACCATCCCCAATCCTCAGGCCTAGTGGGGAACCACAACTGGCTAAATTCACCTCCCCTGGCCCAAAACACTTCCCTAGTGCTGCTAACACTCTGATCCGCCCCTTTTGGAAAGCAACTGTGTCCTTAACAAATATTAATGGGAAGACCCATATGTATGGGAACAAACATAATCAACTCAATTTTTCTCAAGGGAGATACATTGCAATATTGTGAGGGACTTATTTATCACCTTAAAAAAAGACAGGATTTGGTGAAGAATTCCTTTCACAGTGTGCTCCATGAAGATAGGGTGCCTGGTCATAATTTGCAACCCAGAGATTTTGTCTATTGGAAAATACATCTAATAAAAGATTCCATTCAACCCCAGTGTAAGGGCCCATACCCGGTACTACTGACCAATCTACATGCCACAAAATTAGAGGGTGTAGACTTACGGATTCACAAATCTTAAAAAGGTACAACCTCCTGAGTGAACTGTAACTCCTACCAAAGACCTTCATCTCCAGTTCACTAAATATTGACCTTCAACCCAGGATTAGAAGCAGACAACAGCTCCTGTGGCCTGTTTAAATCCAAGACACAGGACCAGGCCTGTACACAAAGAAATGCCTGTTTATTGTATAATAACCCTTACAATTATTGTCCTATATATACTGTCATCTGCTGTCTCATAAGGAACAGGGCACTTGCCTTGTCTGATTTAACACCCTTTAGTAACTAAGATGAATTTCACAACTTTGCTATTATTAGTCATGGATCCCTACACCTTTTTGCCACTGTCACTCACTGATGCCCATGAAACAAACCTGTTTCTACAACCGGCTCAGGATTATGCAGACAGATTATAAAAGAACACCTGCTGGATATGTGGACTCATGCCTCTTTCCAGTGGCTCTGGCCTGCCATGGTGGGTGTCCTCCTTCCAAGGTCAGGACTGGATAGAATACCAAAAATTTATTACATCACAGAAATGGTCTGGTATTCTTAGTGCTCCAATAACAAAAGACAATATATATAATTGGCCCATTAAAAACACCCTTGGCCAAGTTCAGTGGCTCACAACTGTAATCCTAACACTTTGAGAAGCCAAGGTGGGTGGATCATTTTAGATCAGGAGTTTCAGACCAGCCTGGTCAACATGGTGAAACCCCATATCTATTAAAAATACAAAAATTAGCCAGGTGTGGTGGTGCACACCTATAATCCCAGCTACTTGGCAGGCTAAGGCAGGAGAATTGCTTGAACCCGGGAAGCGGAGGTTGCAGTGAGCTGAGATCATACCACTGCATTCCAGCCTGAGCGATGGATTGAGATTTTGTCTCAAATAAATAAATACACTCAAGAACAAGGGACATGGGAAAAGTTTTTCAATGGAAAGGACCAGCTCATTAGCTCTCACTTTAGCATCCGTGCCAACTAAAACAGAAAGCGGTGACCATGCCCCAAACAATGGCCCTATTAAAATGGAATAATGCAAACTTGGGATGGATTTACGTGGTTCACCCCTTCATTTGGCCAACTCAGCCAAAATGCTCCTTTGTGCTGGGAACAAAGAAATCACCACCCAGGACCTATGGCCAAACAGTATGATAGATATGGGGTGGATACCTGGAGAATGTTGTGACCACATTATCATATTATGAGACACTGACTGGCATGTCACCAATTGAGTGCAGCAACCAGGTATTTATTGGCGCACTCCAAATGGGACATACTGGCCATGTGGCACTGACTTACAGCCACGGTCCCCTCCAGGGTGGTTGGGATGATGCTCCCTAGGTTATGCTTGGGCACAAGGACAATTAATTCATACCCTGCCAAAACCAGCAAACTTTTTTCATTTATAATCTTGTTGGACACATTCAGCATTCCAATGGTGTGATCACTTAGCTTCAATCTCTGTACCACAAATAGGTATTGAAGATGTTATACAGAAGCCTTAACAAATTACACCCAAAAGGCCCTGAATGATGGCAATATGAGTATCTCTTTGCTGAACCATGTGGTTATGCTTATGAGGAAAGCTGTGCTGCAAAATCGTATGTGTGGGTAACCCCTCAAATAGGTACCGAGGAAGGAGAGCTAAGCAGAATCCTGGCAGAATTAAGGCCTGAAGAATATCTCAGTTATTTCCTTCTAAGTAACCCTTTATATAATCATATATTAGTTTATAGAATTAGGGCTTGGAGAATATCTCAGTTTATAGTGTTACTACTTAGTTATTTCCCTTTATATAATCCTCTATATATAATCACGTTA
>CAUYQU010088343.1:0-21827 GCA_963574635.1 Cheracebus regulus | reverse complement strand
TTTCTCAGGTTTGTCAAAGATCAGATGGCTGTAGATGTGTGGTGTTGCCTCCGAGGCCTCTGTTCTGTTCCATTGGTCTATATCTCTGTTTTGGCATCAGTACCATGCTATTTGATTACTGTAGCCTTGTAATATAGTTTGTAGTCCGGTAGTGTGATGCCTCTAGCTTTGTTCTTTTTGCTTAGAATTGAGTTGGCTGTGAGGGCTCACTATCAACATGCTTACTTCTAACTCAAACCATCTATTAATTGATTAGAAATTATCCCCAACTCATAAAACTTCTAGAAATATGTAAGCTCCATGTAAGTTGAGCTTCTGTGTGTATGAAGAAACCAAGGTGCCTCACAGATGCAAATGGGCTAGGAAATATAGAAGCTGGATAAGCATATTTTTCCTCGCAAGTCTACACTTCCTAGCAAGTCTACACTGTGAAAATAGGGAATAGCATTTAAAGATGGTCTCTGCCAAAGGATGCAGTATTAATGTGGCTTGATTAGGCATTAACCAAGTGAAGAACAGTGGGGCAGATATTTCAGGGAGAAAGGACAGCATGTTGATAGATTGTGAACGTGTAATTATGGATGTTATTATAAAAGTGAGACACCAGAAGAGGCGGTCACTAATGTCAAATGTTGTTCAATCAAGAAATACTGAGCACTGTGCTATATACTCAACACGTTGTGAAAAATATGGAGTTCAACAAAATGTAGCCTCTGCCAGGGAGGTGCTTCCAATTCTGTGGGAGAAAGACACACAGCCAATCAACTAATTTTTTAAAGGTTTTTTCTACTTCGGAATTCTGATACATAATGATTTACTAGACTCAATGTTAATTTAAAATTTTTGAATTCTGGGAACATTCCGAGCTAGATTTTCTGTGAATGTTCTGGAAAAATACTGAGCAATTTAATTGATTCATTTATTCTATCTTACAGAGTGCTTAAGGTATGCTGAATTCTCTTATTGGGATAAGATATAAGGTGGTAAAGAAGAAAGTAGCTCAACTTTCATGGAACTTACATACTTGTAGAAGTTTCATGAGTTAGAGATAATTTCTAAAGTGATTGATAGCTAGTTTGAGTTAGAAGTAAGCACATTGATAGCATAAACATAAATGGCATCTTACATAAGGCTCTTCACATGAGGTTTATTATTATTATTATTTTACAGGTTTCTAGAGGATTTTGCAGTGTTATGAAAAATTACACATGAAATCAAGATTCATACATAAGGTTACTTTAAAAGACACATTATTTTTCTTCATATGCTGAAATCTAAAATAAGAGTATAAAAATGAGATTAAAATGAATATTTTTAAGCACTTTATTCTTAGGAGTGTGTAAGCCTGAATTAAATATCAACTATAAAGTTCATTGAGAGAATTAATATGATGTACTTGATTAGATCTGAATTTTCAGGTATGTGTGGTTTAATATAACATTAAGGAGACTTTTCAGCCTACACTTCATTCCTTTTTTGTTGATTCCAGTAGCTGAAATCTGAATTAGAATTCTTTCCATTTAAATGCAGATTCAGACTCTTCACCTGAGGGGGGAAAAGTCATTTCTTTTGGCTAAAATACTAATATATAGGGAAGTTTCATTTACATGAATATTCCTTCTCAGCACAGGCGATCTTTACTTGCAATATCCAGAATATTTATTGCAATAATTTTATAGCCTCTTTATACTTACATCATTGTTGTAGGCTACAATTTTATGTGCTAAATAATGAGGTAAATACAAATTAAACTTTCACTGGGCAATGGAAAAGCAAGAGGGAATTTAAAAACGGAAGTGGTGAATTAAACAGCACTGAGTGACTAAATCAAAATTGAAATGGGGGATACTGCAAAACTAGGTGCATTAATATACTGACAGAGATACAATGTATAGAGCCATTTTATGCCTTTTTCTTTAATTTTTTTTTAATCCTTTAAAAATTGAATCCTGTAAGTGTTTCAAAATATAAAGCCATGGGTTATATATGCCAACTCATCTAACACATATCTGAAATGCTGCTACACTTATCTCCAATGTAGAGATTTATTACACTGAGGAAATAAAAAAGTAGAGATAAAGCATTGTGAAAGTATAGTATTAGCATCTTATTAAATAATTTGTTATTGTATAGAATCAAAGTTAAACCATTCCATTTTAGTGAAAACATATGACAATTTTAGCCAGTCCAAATGCTGTCGAAATCTAACTCCAAATATGTTTATTTAAAATAACAAATTTTTCTTGGATAATACTTATGTGTGAACAAAATGTAAAGTGGAAAACATTTATCTCAGATATTTAATAGAAAGGTTTACAGTTATTTTTAAAATGTATCCTTTCCCTCAAAATAAATTCTAGTTGAAATAATATCATTTATGGCAAGTTACACAATTTGCCATTACCACAGTTTAAATATTTATATTTATTTATTAAATCAAAAATTGAGGAATACATCTTATGTGTTAGGCAGTGGAGATATAGGGGTTAAGCAATCAGTCACTGAATTATGTAGTCTAGAACATCATAAAGATACAAACATTCAGTACAGTTATTTTATGAGCTGTCATTTAAAACATGTAAATCTGAAACCCTATAACCTTAGTTACCCTGATACCATCCTTGTGTGTGTGTGTGTGTGTGTGTGTGTGTGTGTGTGTGTGTGTGTGATTTCATAGGTAGCTTCTAAGTTTCCCTAGGGACTCAATGTCTTTTAGTAGTACTCCACATCATCTGAACTATGTATGTTTGTCACACTATACTATCCGTCAGTGATACTATCCTAGGTACAACCCTTCATCTATCATCTCTATCAGGAATAACTAAACTTCAGTGTGTGCAGGAACCATCTGGGTGTTTGTGATAGTTAGATTTAGTACTTTTAGTTGGGGTCCAGGCATTGTATCATGAACCTATGGTGATTTTGATGCATGTGTTCAGCAATAACACTTTGAGAAACATCTATCTATGAACAACCAATACTCCCAATCCATTGCTAAAGCCAAGATGTCTCTTCTGGGCAAATAACAAACCCCCTGCTAAAAATTTGCTCTTGGATGTTGTTTATGTTCCTCATACTCTCTAAACCTCTCCCCATCACACTATCACTGCCTCCAGCATATATTTCATACTACAGTTGATCCTTAAACAGCATGAATTTCAAATGCCCAGGTCCACTTACACGTTGCTTTTTTTCAATAAAAATTTTACTAAGTATGTCTCCCTCTTCTGCTGCCCCCTCCATTTCCATCACTTCTTCTGCCTCTGCCACCCCCGAGACAGCAAAATCAACACTTCCTCTTCTTTCTCTTCCTCAGTCTACTCAACATGACGACAAGGATGAAGACCTTTCTGAAGATCCACTTCCACTTAATGAAGAGTAGATATAGTTTCCCTTTCTTATGATTTTCTTCACAACATTTTCTTGTTCTTACTTTAAGAATACAGTATAATACAAATATAACATACACAAAATGTGTTCATTACTGTTCATTTTTACCATAAGGCTTTTGATCAACAGTAGGTTATTCGTAGTTAAGTTTTTGAGGAGTCAAAAGTCAAACGTGAATTTAAGACTGTAGGGGGAGGTTTGCACCCCTAACCTTTGTGTTATTTAAGAATCAACTGCATATTGCCTGGCTAAGAAAATTTCAAACTTGCCTATCCTATATAATAAGTTAGAAATTTAGGTGTTATCTTTGAATCTTCCCTCTACTTTATTTCTCCCATCTGATCAATTATAAAATCCTATTGATACTAATCCTTAAATAGATCCTGAATTTGCACAATTCTGTCTTTTTTGACTCTGCGGCCACCTCTCCTGTTTACACAATCACCATTTCTCAGGTATATTTTCCTTATTGACTCCAAAACTTCTTCTGACCCTCTTAAATTAAACCTGTACTCCCAACTGTAACCCAAGTAATAATACTAGCAACAAATCAGAAAAAATATTATATGCAGAGAAATTAAAATGTCCTCACCATAGTTATGATTCCACACATGGCTGAGCCCCAGCATAATTCCAATATCCTGTTTTGCCCCTCTCCTTATACACCTGCTGCATATAGTGTAGTCCTCCGAATGCAGTCTACCCTTTTTTACCTCCTGGTCTGCCTTAGCTCATTTAGACTACTTTAATAACATACTAAGAAGTTATAAATTGCCAAAATCTATTTCTCACAGTTCTGGAGGTTGTAACGTTCAAGATCAAGGCACTGGCAGATATGGTGTCTGATGAGGGCCCACTTTCTGCATCAGAAATTGTACTTTCTTTTTGTATGTTCACATGGTGGAAGTGGTGAGGGGGTCTCTTTGGGGAGAGAATGACACTAATCTCATTCATAAGGGTGGAGCCCTCATGACATAACTACTTCCTAAAGGCCCGACCTTGTTGAGGTTAGGATTTCAATATATGAATTTGGAGTTTGCGGGGACAAACACGTAGATCATGACATGATGTTATATTTGTATGTACTGTTCCCTGTACCTACATTCCCCACCTATCACTTGGCTAACCTCCTCTTCAATTAGAACATTATGTCTTTGGTGAAGGATCCCTTATATAAGTTTAGCTTGGATCCCTTTCTTACATGTGTTAAGATTGCCTGATTTAGCATATTTATATATTTCCTACATAATATTTGAGACACACTTACACTAAAAAACTGTTTGTTGTTTATCTGCAATTATAATTTAGCTGAGCAACCTGTGTTGTGTCTGCAACCCAAACAAGCAGCATCCCTATGATTTATCATATCAAAATTGGATTTTCTTTCTTCCTTTCTCTCTTTTTCCTTCCTTCCTTCCTTTCTTCCTTCCTTCCTTCCTTCCCTCCTTCCTTCCTTTCCTTCCTTCCTTTCTTTCTTTTTCTCTTTCTCTCTCTCTCTTTCTTTCTCTCCTTCTTTATTTTCTTTCCAATTTGTTTGTATCCCTTAATAAACTGTAAATGCCTCAAAGACAGAAACTTAGTCTCCATTTCCCTACATTGTGTTACTATACTCTTTGGGTAGTGTCTGGCAATCAAAACCTATTTGAAAAAAAGAGTGGAATAATGTACTCAATATTAAAACCTCACCACTTCTGTTTGTTTCACTATATCTTATTGCTTTTAAATCACAGCAACAGAAAGTTTGCATATGGTAAGGGTGCATACTCTTTAAATATATTTTTTAAAGTTTTTATTCTTAACAGAAACAAGGATTTCATATCACAGCAAAACCTATAAACAATTATACTTTGAATGTAATCCACCCTTCTACAACAAATGTAACTGAAAGAATCTGTGAACCCAAAGCTCTACTAGGCTAGTTTTCTCATATACACAAGAAAGGTGTTCAATAATGTGGATTATCATTTTTAAAGCTTATTTTAATACTAAGGAAGACTTTTCATGTTAGAGAAAGCATTTGAAAGAAGCTCAGTAAAACTTTTCCTATTTGTACTCAGAAAAATAGTTCTCAATTTTTAAATTTTCAAAACCTTAAAAATGGTTATTTTACAGAGAAATACTTAAACAATTTTCTGAAAATAGGTACAGACTTTTCTATGTATAATGATTGAAAACAATTATTTGAATATTCTGGATAACTTTTAAAAGTAGAAAATACCAATACCAATTACAGGTCCATTAAAACGAAGCTTTTCATAATTGTCTATATTAGCAATTGATCTTCAAATGTCACAAGATGCCATGGGCTTCTAGAATTGATGATGGATAGCAATTTTAGTAAAATTAGGCACAGATATCCAAAAGCAAAAACACATCTGTTATATAAAAAGGAGTTATTCACATGTGAAAATAGCTGAAAACTATATTTTGATACTAGTTAGGGTGATTTCTGCCCCCACCAGTGGAATTAACAAGTAAAGGTATAAGTAATCAAGAAATAGACAATAGTAAATCATATTTATTTATTGAACAAATGCTTATTGAGGCCTGACTTTATACCTAACATTAATATTCTCTGTTGGGGGAAGCAGCAAAGGAGAAAGGACTTACAGAGCGCCTACATAAATTGGTTATGAGTAACATATAAACTGGGAACAAAAAACTACAGCAAACTGCAGGAGGCCTCTGGGGAGACACACTTCTCTATGCCTCATGTTCCAGCGCAGGGTGACCGAGGCTCTGTTACCAAAAACACAGTGCTCAAGGACATAAAACCCCTTCATAGCACTAAGACATAACCAGACTTGTAGGCTCCTTGTAAGGCCTGAGTTCCACGAGCTGCACATAGATAATAGGCTAAAGATAACCACATGTCCTTGTTTTGTGAAACTCCCAAACTGCCACTGTTATCAATGTTTAGAATGACATACCAGTTCTGGCTCACCGATTCATCCCTCCATCACATCATCCTCTCCCCAACATCATTCCACCAATAAATAGTGTGAGAGATCAGAACTTGGGGCCTTCACTGCCTCCAGTAGTAAGTGATGGCCCCCTGTTCCCACTACACTCTTAATCTTTTTCTCAATCCTTTGTTGCCATCAAACTCGGGGTACCCACGGGTGATGTGGGTCTGGTTCCCTACACTCTGTGTTGGGCAGGATATAGATAGGTAGCAAACAAGAACAAAGTAAGTGACTTTTGACTCAGCAATGACAATTATTTACCTGTTGATGACTTGTAATTCTAGATTCGAGATCATTATGAATACGGACAGGAATTGAGTTTCTGTTTCATTTTCAGTGCTTGCATCAGTAAATCTAATTAATTTACCTCCACCAAAGAATGTGTAGAGACAGTCCTCAAACCACAATTCTCATGCAATGATGTACCACAGCAACCTTACCTCCACAGCCTCTTCTTAAATACTCTCTTTGATGGCCTCCTTCTTGCCATTTCTACTGATGTCCTATCTGTGGAGGTTTCTTTGTTTTATTTTTGTTCTAATTTTCTAGCTTCTGTACATCAAGTCAAAGAGACAAGCAATTTGTCCTCCTTGGTCACAATTGCAACTTCTCAATTATTCTCTCCTCCTTCAAAATAAAATCAAATAAAGACAGAAAATTCTTATTTTTTTTAAGCTGAGGCCATTCAATTCAGTCACCCACTACACCTTCCTCCTTGTTTTTGCATCCTGATCTCTTAGTTATTCTTCTTATTAACTGAATAATTCAATGTACAAGTCATAGTCTTTGCATCATTACTCCTGAGTTCATTTTCATGAGTTCAGTATTCATGGAAGTGAAACATCTAACTCCCTTTCCTCTTGGTTCCTTTACTTCTTTACCTCCAGTGAACATTCCTTTCACTTGTTTTCAGCCATTCACTTCCTATGATACAAGCTATAATCAGACCTGTCGTTACCAGAAACTGTGCCACTTCTGAATTTTCTATTTCAAATATTTTCTTCTCCAACCATATTTTTCTGTTCTTTTAATGCATATGTTTAATAACCTTTAACAACAAAACAATGTGATTATAGAGACCTCACCTAGTCATTAGCCATACTTGTCTTTCACTTTCTACTAGCCCCTTCTGTCTTCAGCTTCTATATCACAGTCATTATAATTAGTCCATCAAAACACCATGAACTTACTTGACTCCCTAATTCTGTCTCACTTACCACTTTTCTAACCTTGAATAATCAATGCACCTGATCTACATCTTCTTGGAGAAAATCACATGATCACTTTAAGATGACTGTTATCCCTTTAAATTTAACAAAATTATTGAAAAATGAACTTGCATTCTTTTATGTTTTATTAATTCATCCAACAGATGTGCGTTGTTAATGTTCTATGTACAAGAGCTGTTCTAGGTGCTAGATTTATGACTGAAAAATCTAAAACAGACCTTGGTTTTATGGGGCTTATAATTTAAGGGGGTTGAAGAGAAGGACAGAAAAAAGCTGAGTAAAGAAGTAAGCATTAGGAAAATATCAGATAGTTCTAAGTGCTATTTCTTGGACTGAACAAATGTATATTGAGTACTACTGTCAGGCACATTAATAGAAAAATAGTAAAATAGACTAATGATATATAGGAAATCCTGAGAGGGGACTTTATAAACACCTTAGGATGCCTCCCTCATGAGGAAACATTTTTGCTGAGATCTAAATTGTGGAGGTTGGATAGAAAAGTATTTTATGAAATGATCAGTCTTCTAAAGCTCCAAATTGGTTAAAAACATGTACTGTACATAGACAGAAAGAAAGTACTGAAATAAAATGAGCACTGCTGAAGCTTTGTGGCCCGGAGAGAGACTGATATAAGTTGAGATTGGAGAGGTAGGAAGGGACCAGGCTGTACTTTTTCAATTGTGATACTTTTTCAAACCCTTTTGTAGGTAGCTATGAAGGCAACAATTATCCACCTTCCTTCCTCAAACACTTATAATCTTCTCAACATTTATCAGCTAATGTCTCCATTGTATATAATATTTAGAAAATACAAACCATCAGATACAAAATAGCTTCCTTAACTATCCACCTATAAGCTTACCATATTTTTCGTCTCATTTTTTTTCATCCTCTCCTGGCTGTTGTATCCCATTCCTTCACCTGTGCTCTAGATCTGCCCCTCCCACACTTTCTTCAAAGAGACTTCTATTCTACAATGATAATAACAGTATCTAATGTCATTAATATCTTCATCTCCATTATGTCATTTCAATTCATCACTAAAACACAGTAATAGCTCCCAAATTTGAAATAAAAATTATTTCTTTATCCCCTCTAAATCTCTCTACTTAAGCTGACACCTCACCATACCATCTAATATATTAATATTTGTAACAAAATTATCAACAGTCTCCATGGTTCCACATTAAAGGATTTTTATCATCTCCATCTTAACCTCTCAGTAGCATTCTACAGAAGTGAACACTACATAGCAAAATAACAAATAGAAAATTTCTCTTCTCCAATGCTCTAAAATATACCCCTTCAATATCTGTGTGTCAATCTTCATAATAACCAAGAATTCTGTGAGCCTTGCTTTTGGTTGTTAATTCTCTGATTGGTCAAGTAAGGCCCCATGTTGAAAAGTACAAAATCTAATCATGATACACAATGAATGTATATTTTGAACTACCACACTATATAATAAATGTGTATATTAGTAGCTCTCTTCTAAGATGTATTAAGAATATATACATATAATTATAAATAAAGCTTTTGTTATGCATAAGTGATGAATATTTATATGTGTGTTTTATTATGATCTTAACCTCTCAGTATTATATACAGAATGTTTCTTCCATAATTTTTATTATTTTCCTTTTTTTTTCTGCCTTGAGAGACAGGTTCTTACTCTCTAACCCCGGCTGAAGTAGAATGGCATGATCATAGCTCACTGCAATCTCAAACTCCTGGGCTCAAGCAGTCTTCCTGCCTCAGCCTCCCAAGTAGCTAGGACTATAGGCATGTGCCACCACATCTAACTAATATTTAAATGTTTTTTAAAATTTTTGTAGAGATGAGGGGCTCTCATTATGTTGCCCAGTCAGTGTTGAACTCTTGGCTTCAAATAATTCTCCAGCCTTGGCTTCCCAAAGTGCTGGGAGTACAGGTATGAGCCATCACACCCAGCCCTTCCATAATTTTCTGAATCAAGTCTTTTTCCTATTTCAACTTACTTTTGCTAATAAGAAAAGATTTTCTGAGGTATTCAAATCAGTACTGGGTTTTACCAAGCAATTCATCTCTTAGAAGCCAAGAAAAGAAATACAAAGTAGGAAATAATTGATAAATATTTTAAAGAACTTCTTATGTTTATGACATTTTAAATGGCTGTTTTTTTAGAATATATAAAATGCAAAGTAGATCATTTCTTCCCACATTTTGTTTTAAATTAAATAAATTTTCAAGGAAATCTCAGTATGTTTGTTTTTAATGCCTCTTTCTCTATCAACTAATGCTATTTTTGTTGCCCAAAGCAGGCTTTTGAGAAGTGTAGTGTAGTAATTGCTCTATTCTGACAGGAACTTCCATATGTTGAAGATGTGAACATAATTCTTTGATTGGCCTGCTCAAACATAAACATGCCTAGTGGGTAAGCAAGTTGAGATTGTTAATCATTTTCTGAATACTTATATATTTATAAAATTGTTAATGAGATTTTACAGTTTTTCTTCTCAAAGTTGTCAGAGATAACTGGTCATCATGAAGACACATTAAGAAGTTTGTTAGTGCTGTAAAATAAAATGACTTTGCATATTTTCTGCTTGTAACTTGGGGAAGCAGGGTTTCTTGTCAAGTTTCTGTACTTTTTCTGTTACTTGAAGCCACTGTCAGCCATGTGGGTTGTCAGAGGTTCCTTGACTTTGAATGATGGATTGACTGCTCAGACCTGGAGGCACTAGAATCAAATTAGTGTTGACATCTAAATGGCTTCTTGCATTAAACTATACTTTTGATTCTCAATCTATTAAATGTGTGTACTGTTCAAAGTAATAAAATAATTTCAAGCATTTTGTTAATTGTTGTTGTTTGTATGATTATGAAATTAATATTGTCACTGTTACTTTATGTGAAATGATGATTTCAAAGCTGCCATTTTATATGCAATTTCAAAAGAATAGCAGGATATTAAAGCAATTTTAGTGGATAAAAGTATTTTTCTTACATAGGCTCTGGCAAAACGGAATCAAATCATTTAATTTGAAAGTACAACAAAAATAAATTCATGCAATATGTAAACTCTAGAACATTTTAAAGGGATTTAAATTTCAAAAATACAGTTGAAAGAGGAGATATCTTCTTAAGGATCTATTGTAATACAAGCCAATGGTTAATAAAAATTTGCTAATTTTAAATACTTCAAACTACTTCAGTGCATGCATAAGAGTCATTTGAACTGAGCACTTTTTCTGTTTATAAGTAAACGATTATTCTAAATAGCAAGCAAGATTCTTTTCTTAACTAGGCTTGATAATACAAATAATTCCATGTATTTTAATTTATTAAGTAGATATCTTAATCAAAGATTATTCAAAGATAAATTTTATCTTGTATTCTAAAAATTTCACAAAAGTTATATTTCTATTATTTTGTGTATATTGTGATATATACATAAATAATATATTGATCACAAAAAATAAATGAATTCCCTTGTAAAGATATTGCAGCATGGTCATGTTTAAATGCCTATTTAAAGGGAAACTATTTCAAATTAAAAGAATGAAATGAAGATCAAGTCATCTTTCAGTATCACATGATATGAGCAAAGGAATGACTTTCAAAGTCTTCCCAAACCTGTCTGAAACAAAATGGCATTTTCTTAGCAGGTAGAAACAAAAACATGGCTTGCATTTATTCTGGGAATTCATCTTCTGTAACCTGTCACAAATGGTCAATTCAGGATTATCAAGGACTTGTTTTAATTTAGGTTTCAATTTCTTTCCCTTAAAGCATTTTGCCAGGGAAAACAGAACTAGTAAAGTCCTAATTTGACTTGCAACTTGAATCTTTCTCTTTTTTTACATCCAGATTAAGGACAAAATCTGGAAGACGTTTAATTACTGTCAGCCTCTTCACTATTTCCTTATTTCCAGCATCCTTGGAATGTGAAAAAGAGAAATAGAATCACTGGTTCTGTGAAGGGCTTTGATAGTATCCATGGTAAATTTACTTTGAACACCTCAGTTTTCTATTTCAAAACCTGCCCTTTATTTAAAACCTTGTGTAAGAACTTTTTAAAATTAGCAGATGCCTCTTGTAATCTGATTTTGCATTAAAGATCAATTTTCTGATTTTGGCTTCAGAAATGTATACAACATGCCAATTGGAAAAGACCAGTATTTTGGTTCACTTGTCAATGGTAATCAGTGTTTAACGAAGCAAAGTGTAGCTGTGTTGATATTTTTTCTTGCAGCACTTGATCATTGTTTTGTTGGCAGACCAGCATTTGGCCTTTTTAAATCCAGAAAATATCTGGCCAAGTACATTCTACTTTTTAATCTACTTGTTCACATCTTCTTTCGAAATCTCTGCTGACTTTTCTTTTCCCTATGGAAACTTTCAAAATGAAAAGTATTTACATTTACTCTGTACCTTTCTTGAAAGCCCTACCTGATCTGCATCCCAAACTACCTTTCCAAACATCATCTTACTACTCCCTACATGTACCCTTTGCTTCAGCTAACCTGAGCTGATTATCATTCCACAGGAAAATCATTGTTTCTTCATTCGTGGGCTTATCTTACCTGGAATTCTTCTCCTGTCTAACAACACATTCTGTCCTTTACTTCAAGCACCCTTACCACCAATTTAAGTACCCTACTTTCAATCCTTCAACTCCCTAAGGGATTCAGTGACTTCTTTTGCAAACTTTTTTTCCCCTTCTTTGAATGCTAGAAGTATTGCTTTATCTCCTAGGACAATGTTTTGTTGATACACAATAAGCTATGTACTACATCTCTCCTTTCAGAATACCTACTAAAATACTCTCACTACAACTATTCTGCAATGTAATCATTGCCTTTATTCTTTTACTGACTGCTCTACTTTCTCTCAATATTTTCAACTGTATTTTCTCTCCACTAGTTTGGACTTTGTGATACTCTTAACATTGTTTATGTCTCCTAGAGCTTTGTCTTTATTTCAAACCCAACCTTGGATAAATAAACAATCCATCTGACCTGTGCCTCATCTTCTACTCTATGAAAATAAAAATAGAAGCCACCAGATGGAATCTTCCAGATTATTCCTGCATATCCATACATCTCATTCTACTAGTGCTGTTGCTCTCCATGTTCCTGTCTCAAGAAAATCTCCCCACCTCTCTGTCGATTCCATCTGTTCCTGTACTTACAGGCTCTTTATCCTTCTTGGACAAGTTTATCCTTTCTTTCTGTTATATCTTCTACTTCTCTTTCTCAGCTTCCCAGAGATCCTAAACATAGCCAAATTTATGTAGTTAAACAAACAAAAAGCAAAAACAAAAACCCAAGCCCAAACTTGATTCTCCCTTTCCATCCTCTCCAGTTAGTCTCATCTCTCTTCTTTCCTTTACAGCCAGACAATAAGGTAGCAGCCTATTCCACAGTCTTGATTTCCTTTGCTCCTATTTACTGTTTGACCCATGCTAACATGGCTTTCATCGTCATAATCCCATGAAATAATTTCACCAATGTTATCAGTGACTTCATGTCGATAAACCTTATGTGTATTTTTAAAAGTATTTATTTTGTTTCAAAGCTCTGTAGTATTTTATATAGTTAACCACTGTCTTTCTAAACACTTTTTCTCCTCCGTTTTCTTGATGACTTTCTCTTAGTTTTCTCCTTGCCCTCTGGCAACTCCTTCCTTGTGTCTTTGGTAAACTAATCTTGCTTAATGTAGCCAATAAATTTGGAGTTCCTCATGACTTAGTCAAAAGTCCTCTTCCCTCTCACTTCATTTTCTTTTCCTAGGTAATCTCAACCATACCCAGGGATAAATCAAACCTATGCTCATCTCTACATCACACTTTTCCTCACAACTGGACCGACTACTCTGAATTTTCCCCATCTATTTTTCACGAGATAACTAGAGAGATATTTTCAAAATAAAATGTTAGATTATCTTTTGATGCTCTGTCTTCCAACTCTTCCACTTCTGCTGTAAATTCTTCAATAAGTTCCCATTGGAATCTTCCTACCCTAAGTACTTTCCATCCCAATCACCCAGATCTTTTTGATTCGTAGCAGTCCCTAGGATTCCTCCTATTTATCCTAAACAATGCATTTATACATGCTATTTCCTTTCTCAGCTGCTTTCCCTTTCCCCTGTAACTTGTTAAGTGCAACTCTTCCTTCAGATGTCAGCTCAAGTATAGCTTCCTCAGGAAGATTGCCCTGACCTTTTTGACTAGACAATCCCTTCACATATGTATGGTAAATCTCTCCTTCATACCACTTAGCAAAGTTGTCAATTTGTCTTTGTTAGTGAGATTATTTGATTAATATCTCTGTTCCTTCCTTAGGTCAGATACAAGGTCTTTCTTTTCCTGGAAATAAATCCCCGATCTCTACTACAGAGTCTAATTCAGAACAGTAGCTCAGTAAGTTTGCTGAATGAATGACTAAATACATGAGGAATTCCTTTTTTTCAGTCTATGTCACTTATCAAAATATAACACTTTAACCATAGTAAGAGTTCTATGAATGGTTGTTGAATGTTATTAAGTAATGTACATTTTTGAATGATCAATTAAGTTTTGAAAGAAAACAAAAATAGAGTAGAATCTGCAATTTAGAATAACACATTTATATTCAATTCAGTACATGATTATTTTCATATTGTGTCATGTGGTATTTGAACAAGAGTCATGACAATTGGTATTTTTGGATTAAGAAATATGAAATATTGTTCCTCAACTCATTTATTAGAACATCTGATTAAGGTTGGCCATAGTAGTTTCTGTTTAAATTGAAATGTCACTTGGGTGTCCCTTTTAGACTGACCTGAATTGACTAATCATTTACATTTACATTATATTAAACTGTAAGTTTTTGGAATGGAAAAGCTAATGCTGTCATACTATTGGAGTGCAGTTTTGATTAATATATTTTTTCACTTCCCAGAAAGAAAAATGGTTATAAAAACTCAATATACCATTATTTATTTTTCTCAGCTTACCTCACATCTTGTTTTTGAGAGCAGCATGCATAGAGTAGTAACAAAAAAAGTAATTTTTTAAGGATGATTCATTTTAGCACATTTTAAAGTAATCATTAGTTTGTGACCTTTCATTAATAGAGAAGATGCAGAAACCTCAAGCAATAACCATTAATCACTAATTAAAGTCATTGATGGGAGAAATTTGAGAGAAACACTGTTTACATTTGCTTTAGAAGAAAATTTAAAAATATGGCATTGCTTAGGTTAAGGTAACAAATTTTATCTGGTCCAGGCTAGGTAATACCCAAAATGTATACTATATTAATCACTATTTCTAATTAAAATTTTAAAACATAAAATTGTCTTTTTATTAAAAATGAGTGTCAATTCCCATTAATTGAAGCGAAACTTATTATCACAGGATGGAGTTATGAAAAATTCATTTAAAAATTGTAGGTTGATTTTGAAATAAATACTTTAATACAAACATCAATGAAACGATGTTAAACAACTAAAAATGGATAACGAGCAGAAAGCACATTACTCTTTGTATAATTATAAAGTAACATTTAGTCTCCTGACTGTTCTTGCTGCCTCCTACCTGGTCATTATCAAAGCTCTACTTCTCCCTGAAGCCAGAGTAGTCTTCCTAAGTGCCAAACAAATTGTGTCTTTTTCTTTATTAAACTTCTTTAATTTTTCCCTGGCATTCAGAAAGAAGTCAATTTTCTTCAATTAAAAATGACAGCACTTCATGATCTAGATAGATCTTGCCTATCACTCTAACATTAGTTAAAATCATTTACATAAATTCATATAGCCTCTTTCTCTAGCCACAGACAACTGCATATCATTTCCAAATGCTTTAAGTTGTTTTTTTCCTCTGGTTATTCATACATCTACTCCATGGTTAAGCCTCTCCTTTGCTTGATCTTATTTCTGCTTATTTTCACAACATTTTCTAAATTTAAATGAATATTATTTAGTTCAAATTTCACCTACTCCAGGATGCTGATTTCTAAGTCCCAGATTTTTGTTGGTTTGTTTGGATTTTTGTTTGTTTTTTGAGACAGAGTCCTACTCTGTCACCCAGGTTGAGTGCAATGGCAAAATCTCAGCTCACTGTAACCTTTGCCTCCCGGGCTGAAACCGTTTTCTGCCTCTGTCTCCCGAGTAGCTGGAACTACAGGTGTGTGTACCACCATGCCCAGCTAATTTTTGTATTGTTTAGTAGAGGCAGAGTTTCACCATATTGGCCAGGCTTGTCTCGAACTCCTGAACTCAAGTAATCCGCCCACCTCAGCCTCCCAAAATGCTGGGATTACAGGCGTGAGCCAGGGCACCCAGCCTAAGTTCCAGTTTTTTTTAGGACTGCAGAGCACTTGGCAATAGACCTCAGACACACAATATAACTGTAAGTTTCTATTTATATGTCTGTCTCAGGGCAAAACTATATATATTCTTTGAGGACTACATCTTCTTTAGTATCTTTCCTCCCCTAGCATACGACATTCATTTGTCAAATATTTACCTATCCAGTTTTATGTGCCAGTGCTTTAGCTTCAAGCTTTGGACAAAAACACTAAAGACACGTAGCCTCCATATTTGAATCATCCATAAACAGACAAATAGTAGATACTCAGCACTTAGTTGCTATTTGAAATAATAAAGAATCTCAATTTCAAAAGCTGTCTAAAAAAGTGAAGCATCATAATCACAAAATAGTGACCAGAATGAAAAAGTATTACAATTTATTACCATATGTATTAAATGCATCCAATCTAAATTTGTGACTGTTTTATATCTTTATTTTAACTTCATGGACCAAAATTGAAATTCAGCTCCTCCCCTTCTTTATCTAATATTAATTCCTATGATATATGGGATTTTAAGTGTTTTGCTTATTGGGAGCTTTGGTTTCAAGGATCTAGTCCTACCCAGCCACCTTGTTGATCTCTCTTTCCTAATCTGGTAGTTCAAATATTAAAGACTGACACAAAAGAATTTCTGATTTTAACTTGGAAGCTTGATAAAGAATTTTAAGATTAGGGATGGAGACTCAGATTGGTCAGGACAAAAATAATGTTATGCTGCCCAGGCTAATGACTGGCTCCAAAAGAAAATGAAACACTTGCTCTTGGCAAACTTCCAAGCCTAGAACATCCAAACTTCCAAACAACCAGTCAGAGATACTTGTTACATCTCTTAGTAATTTCAAAGACAAACCTTTGGTCCCAGAGTATGGTGGCAGCTGCTCTTTCAGTGGAATGATTACCACTTAGACACCAGCTTTCTATCAAGATATGCTTACTTTGAGTAATTGCCCCTAGGACCACAGGGTGCTATCCGAAACAATGTGCAGTGTACAGTTGTCAAGAAGCAGTTATCTTGGTATTCAGTGTAAACCTGATGGCGAGGGCACTGAGGACATTACCTAGGATTCATTATGGCCAATTTTCTGCCCTAAGATTGGAGTAGGAAACATCTGATGCATTGCAGCCCAAAAGCATTCTCTAAAAAAATACAGATTTGATCACATTGATTTGTAAAGAACAGGTATGTACAGTTTGCTGTATCTGTTTCGAAATAGTATTTTTATACTGTAATTAGACTAAGGTATCTCTACCATTAGGTTATTCATCTACGCGTGCATATAGATGTTTGAATGGGTTTCCTGATACAACTTAAGACATAGCTTTTCATGAAACTGGTCAACAGTAACCCTCTTTTATTGATATGTTTTACAAAAATACATGTGCTGACTTGCCAAAAAATAAAATTATAGTAGAGAGATTAACTCTTTTGTGAAGTCCTTTGAGGAGGGAGTTTTAATTGGAACTTTGAAGATTTTTTTTCTTTTTGTCCATTTTTGGGTGACAAGAACAAGTTATTGAGCAGAACATTTTTCTGAGTTATTCATTCAAAGGTATGAAAGAACCCTAATCAAGGTGTTTGTATTCTGTGTGTCAGGGGGTACTGTAAGAGTACACAGGTGAGTAACTCCACAAGTTGTAGAGATCTTAAAATGAGAGAAACTCCAACATACTGAAATCCTATTGAAAAAAAAAAATTCTGGCATTATTCCTGGAGCTCTTGGCGCTGTGGCACTTAATGAAACACTCATGATAGATGAGCAGTCTCTCTGTCATGCCTATAAAGGAATGCTTGATGATTTTATTAACACAGGCAGTGCTGAAACCTCTATTTAATGAACATTCTAATAAGGATGCCCTCTAAGCTAGCAAAGTTCAGGAAAATAACAAGGAAGAACGAACAGATGAGAGAAGGCATACTTTTGATCATAACATTGAAACATGTAGTGGGTGTCTGACAGATAATCATGTGCTCCACAATAGTATGTAATACATAGAATTAGGCCTAGAGAAAGAGAAAGTCTGATTTTTAGCTTATAACTAGCAATAGCACCACAATGTAATCTGCTTTAAAAAACAAAATCTTAATTTTGAGAATTTGTTATTTAAATCAAATCTGAATTATCATAATATTTTTTAATAGTTGAGATTCTTAAAAATGGATTTAGGAAACCAAACACAAAATGAGATGCTTAAAGTTTCATTTGCTCAAAGAGAAATCAACAAGCCAAGGCAGAATCTGCAGAAATCACTGCCAGGCTAAATATGTAAAATTTTTTTCTAAAGTCCATAACACTGTTCACATGAAAACTTTGGTAATAAGAAATAAGATAATTGAGAAAGTGCAAATGACATACTTCTTTGTATTTAACCTTCCTTCTCATTGCAAAAGTATTAATGTCATTTATAGATACAATTTCCTTAGCCAATTCCTGCTAATCCCTTACAATCTTGTTACAGTGTGTATGCTCTAGGAAGCCTCCCTTAAACCCATCACTGCCTCTCTGATATGCACCCACTACCTTGCCTTCATTATATCATTTTTTACATTGTATTTAAATTGCCTGTTTAATTGTTTGCCTTAATGAGATTATGACGTCCTGGAAGACAGAACTGCTTGCTCATTTGGAATTGTAAGTCTACAATTGTTTAGCAATTGGCCTAGTATTTTTGAATGAATGCATTAATGAATGCATAAATAAATGTCTGCATTCATTATGCAAACCAATTCTGATTTGTAAAATATACATATGTATATATGTATATTTTTTGAGATAGAGTATCTTCCTCTGTTGCCCAGGCTGGAATGCAATCAGGTGCAACCTAGGCTCGCTGCAACCTCTACCTCCCAGGTTCAAATGATTCTCTTGCTTCAGCCTCCCAAGTAGCTGGGATTACAGGCATGTACCACCATGCCCGGCTAATTTTTGTATTTTTAGTAGAGATGGCTTTTACCATGTTGACCAATCTGGTCTCAAACTCCTGACCTCAGGTGATCTGCCCACTTTGGCCTCCCAAAGTTCTGGGATTACAGGCGTGAGCCGCCATGCCCAGACTGTAAAATAATTTTTAAAGTATAACCCAAAATAACACACGTGTGTTTGCAGATTATCATGAAGTTGAGGCGGAACATCTATTTGACTATTAAGAAAACTAGTCATAGGGCTTCACTAGATACAGAAAAGTGACAAATCAGAAATATCTGAATGCTAACTGAGAGTGCCCAAATACATATAGTTTATATGTGTTTTATATATATATGTATACATACACATACATATATATGCACATATATATCCCCTCTAATGATATATATGTATATGCTGTGTATATATATGTATATCTATCTCTCATAATCAGCTCTATAAAACTAATATATAATTGAACAATATTTTTCTTTATATTAAAACATGGAAATAAGTCCTTAAAGGTACATATTTAAGACATAAATTCTTATTTGATTAAATCCAAGCAAACTTTTAAACTAAGAGTTAGCCATCATAAGGAGAATTTTAGTTTTGTTTTCCTCTGGAGAGGATTGCTGTATGAATATAAAGGTATTTACATATCTATTCCAGAGCTCACATTAAATTTTACTGAAAGGTGAAATTCTTTTTTTAGCAAAAGTTATTTCAATTATACATTTATAGTATTTTTAATAAATATACTGGAGATACAAGTTTATGCTACAGTAAAATTTGGTAAATGCACATGATACTAAAGGCACAAACTAGATTCATGCGTTATATCATATATTGGTAAGTATATATAATGCCAATTACAAAAGAAAAACATTTATCTTTGATAATCAGTTTACATTGCACTGGCTTTTTTCTTTTTAAAATCATTTAAAATTGCTCTTAGAAAATATTTACTTATTTTGAAGAATGTATCTTGTTGATGTAGTATATGTATTAAGATGTGTTCAGAACAAATATAAAAGTGCACATTAATAAATTATGTATCCATTCATCTTACATCATTAAAATTAATGTCAATTTTGCAATTAATTCAAACCATATATACATATATAAAAAGTCAAAATTTCAGTTACTTATTTTATGAATAAAATATATTTCCCTCAAGATAACAAGGTAAGCCTATAATATTGAGACTTTCACAATATTTCAAATCTAATTTAACATTTTATGAACTTAGAAATACTCCATTACTAGGTTTGTAGCACAATTATTTTCATTGAGGCATTCTCCTTCTTTGATAATATCTTTTTTTAGTCAAATTACTATTTATTTGAAAACTATGTTTTAGGTGTAAGTTAGAGGTAGTAGACACAAAAGTATTTAATAAGGTTATTATTTAAATCTGGAGAGCTTCTATACTTTGCAATGCATCAAACAGTAATTTGTAATTGACAGTTTTTTTTTTACCTAGAGTGCTTCTCAGACAAGAGGTTGTTCTCCAAAGACAGTCAGCTGGGTAAATGTCAGAGGCTCAAAAGTAAATTATAGTGCAAACAGCATTGATATTTCTATGAAATGGAAGAAAAGCATATTTATTTTTAAAATATAGAATTTTATTTAAAACAAGTGAAAACCTTCTATTGTGACCTTTACAAGATTCCAAACAGTGACGAATTTGGTCATTACAAATAACCTTTTCCAGAAAGAGCTTTACCATTTGGGACTTTCATTTAGTAATATATGTGAATTAATTTCCTTTCAACAAAATAACTCATGATATTAAATTTTTTATGAGATATTTATTCCTGATACTACAGCTTTAAAGACATTTTGGAAGAAAAAGCAGTAAGGGAGAAACTATATGGTAGTCTATCATTTGAAATTATTTGGGAGAAATTAGTCATTTTCTGGTTTCTTCATTCTGTACAGAACAATATTGTATTTGTGTGAATGTTATGGGTAATTACGTCTACCAATGTTCTTTATATAGAGCTTAGTGTATTTTTTTTATTATACTTTAAGTTCTGTGATACATGCACAGAATGTTCAGGTTTGTTACATAGATATACACATGACATAGTGGTTTGCTATACGCATCAACCCATCATCTACATTAGGTATTTCTTCTAATGCTATCCCTCGCCTAGCACTCCACCCCCTGACAGTACCCCATGTGGGATATGTTCCTCCCTGTGTCCTTGTGCTCTCATTGTTCAACTCCCACTTATGAGTGAGAACATGCAGTGTTTGGTTTTCTGTTCCTCAGTTTTGCTGAGAAAGATGGTTTCCAGCTTCATCCATGTCCCTGCAAAGGTGACAAACTCATCCTTTTTTATGGATGTGTAGTATTCCATGTTGTATATATGCCACATTTCTTTCTCCAGTCTATCATTGATGGGCATTTGGATTGGCTCCAAGTCTTGCTATTGTGAACAGTGCCACAATAAACATACGTGTCTTTATAGTATAATAATTTATGTGTCTTTTTTTTTTTTTAGAAAAAGAAAAGGAGAAAGAAAGAAACAGCAAAAGAAAGAAAAAAAAGAATTAAAGAGAGAAAGAAAGATGTGTTTTTATAGTAGAATGATTTATACTCCTTTGGGTATATACCCAGTAATGGGATTGCTGAGTAAAATGGTATTTCTGGTTCTAGATCCTTGAGGACCCATCACACTGTCTTCCACAATGGTTGGACTAATTTACACTCCCACCAACAGTGTAAAAGCGTTCCTATTTCTCCACATCCTCTACAGCGTCTGTTGTTTCCTGACTTTTTGATGATCGCCATTCTAAGTGGTGTGAGATGGTATCTCAACGTGGTTTTGATTTGCATTTCTCTAATGACCAGTGATGATGAGCTTTTTTTCATGTTTGTTGGCTGCATAAATGTCTTCTTTTGAGAAGCGTCTGTTCATATCCTTCACCCACTTTTTGATGGGATTGTTTGTTTTTTTCATGTAAATTTGTTTAAGTTCTTTGTAG
>CAUYQU010088339.1:0-15320 GCA_963574635.1 Cheracebus regulus | reverse complement strand
AGAGTGAGACTCCGTCTCAGAAAAAAAAAGCAAGCAAGGAAGGAAGGAAGGAAAGAAGAAAGAAAGAAAGGAGGTGATGTCTCTACCGAGACTGCCTCATGAGGCCATGAGGAATCCAAACACTGAGTGACTGGATCACCGCTGCAATCTTGGGGTGGATGGGGTCACGGTTGGGAGAATAATGACTGTTTTTGCTAGGTTTGCCTCCTGGCACTTGCAGCCCCTCTCTTCTTTTTTGTGAGATAGAGTTTTGCTCTGTTACCCAGGCTGGAGTGCAGTGGCACGATCTCAGCTCACTGCAACCTCCACCTCCCAGGTTCAAGAGAGTCTCTTGCCTCAGCCTACCAAGTAGTTGGGACTACAGGTGCCTACTGTCACACCCAGCTAATTTACTGTATTTTTGGTAGAGACGGGGTTTCGCCATGTTGGCCAGGCTGGTCTCGAACTCCTGACCTCAGGTGATGCACCTGCCTCTCCCAAAGTGCTAGGATTACAGGTGTGAGCCACCATGCCTGGCCCAGGTTAGTTTATTTTTACCCAGCCTGCTCCCTGAAGGGGCTGAGCCCTCCCTGCTCACTCCAGCTTCCTGGCCCGTCTCTGGCTCTGGACCCCCTTCTAGAGCCACACTGAGTGGCCTAAACTTCTGAATATGCTCACTGTGTGCCCCTGCCTGGCCCCACACATCCCATTTGGTGTTCCCCAGGGTCTCCCACTGGCAGGGGGTGTTGGCATGGGTTCTGGGGCTGCCTTGGTTCAAACACACCCTGACTGGGGGCCTGAGGGTCCCTGAGGGCAGTCCTGAAGCTCAGGGCAGGCAAGGCTGGTGTGCTCTGGGCAGTGGAGGCTGGTCATGGGAGGGGGCTGTGGGTGGGGAGATTCCTCTTAACCAGCGGCCCAAGTTTGGAGACTGATTTGGGTGCCAGGCCACGCCTTGAACTTGGGACAGAGAGTGGTGCAGATTTCAGCCTGGGAGGCTCCCTCTGCCTGCGGACGACCTCATACCTCCATCCACAGAGCCACCTTCCTCTTTTTTTGAAATGGGGAAACTCTGACTTGAGCACTGAATAAACACAGAAGCACACCCTTGAAATCAGCGAAGAGGCACTGCTCTGAAATTCTGCCATGAAAACTTGAGAATGCTCTTTGGACCAATTTCCTGGAAGAGACCGGTGTGACGGGGCTGTGGGCTTCAGGTGGCAGGAGGGTTCCCCGTGCTCAGGGCGTCTCTGCGCAGGCACCGCCTCTCCCCACGTTCCTCATATCCTTCCACCAACAGGTGTAAGCCATGGGATGCCCGCTGTGCGTGTCCTCTGCTTGAGTTCATGTCGCGCCCTTAAGTCCCTGTTAGACACAGGCAGGCTGCTTTAGTTCTTCTGGAGACTGTTTTTGTTGTTGCTTTTTTGATACAGGGTCTCACTCAGTCGCCCAGGCTGGAGTGCAGTGACAAGATCTCGGCTCACTACAACCTCTACCTCCCAGGTTTAAGGGATTCTCCTGCCTCAGCCTCCTAAGTAGTTTGGATTACAGGCACCTGCCACCATGTCCGGCTAATTTTTGTATTTTTAGAAGAGACGGGGTTTCATGTTGGCCAGGCTGGTTCTGAACTCTTGACCTCGTGATCCGGCTGCCTTGGCCTCCCAAAGTGCTGGGATTACAGGCTTGAGCCACTGCGCCCGGCCCACCTGGCGAATGTTTATTGAGGCCCTACTATGCACAGGTCTTCTACTAGGTGCATGGCCTGTATTGAGAAGCAAGAAAGACACAGTCGCTGGTCGCCTGGGACTTACAGTCTGAACCGAGTCAGGCGGCCCATGAATGAGCAAATCCACAGACGGTTTTAGATGAGGGCTGTGAAGAAGCTAAGAACAGCTGAGATGACTGTTGCTAGGGTGTGTATTTGTGTGTGTGGGAGTATTAATGGAGGCCCTTCCTGAGCGTGACACTGAGCTGAAGCTCTAACGACCGGAAAGACCCGGCCGGGTCAAAATCCAAGGGAAGAGCAACCCAGCAAACGGAGCAGCAGGTGTGAAGGCCCCAAGGCTGGAGTCTGGGGAAGGTGGGAATGGCTTGAGTGTGTTGTCAGAGGTGGCAGCGGTGACACCAGTGAGACAGGCAGGGCCAGGTCGTGCCAGGCCTTGGGGGCCCTGGTGAGGGCTTGACTTTATTCTCAGTATGGTGGGACCTCAGTGCCCTGCGGCTGCTGAGAATGGCTGGTGGCAGGCAGGGAGGCCAGCCAGAGAGGAGGCTGCTGCAAGCCCTGCGGCTGGAGAGGGAGGTCACTTTGGAGAGGGAGGATCTCTTTGGAGAGGGAGTTGGAGAGGGAGGATCTCTTGGATTCCTGGGTGGACCCACCTGCCTGGCTACCATGCCCAACACTGCCCACACTTGCACTGCCCTGGGCTGCCCTGTGGCTGCTGGCTTTAGGAGGCACACTTGTGGTGTCTGAGCCCTGTGGCCCTGGCTGTGGTTTGGTGCATGTGGCCGTGGGTGAGGCCGAGGTGGTCTGGGTCCTGGAAAGGTGACCTCAGGTGCCTGGCAGCCTCAAGGCGGGGGCTGGGGCATTGAAGGAGTAGCACACTTGTCCCTCTTTCCTTCCTGTCTCCTGAGATGCTGTGTCTCTGGGCAGGGTCGTGGGAGCCCTGGTGTGATACACTCAGCACCTACTGGTGCCCCCACCCCTGAGCGGTGGCCCTGGTGTCTGGTGCCTGAGGACTGCTGTCCCGTCCCACCATCCTCCGGGTTTCTCTCCAGCCCCTGACTGAGGGGGAAGTACAGATATCCAGAACATTCTTGACCAGCCCTTGGAGCTGAGGATGAGGCCGAACCTCCCTCCCATAATTATAAGACCAGCTAAGGCTGGGGGTTCAGACACTGTCCCTGGGAGGGTGAGCAGGAGAAATGAGGTCTCCAGCCTTGGGGCGGCTTTGGAGTGGCCAGGCACGTGGGTGGTGGCTGCAGTCCGCCTCCCCCTCCAGGCCACGCACTCCCACTCCATCCCCAGCTCTGGGGCCTGCGGGGATTCTCTGTGCTCACCTCCTACTTCCCTCCTCTCCCTCGGGCTAGGGGGCGGACACTTCTAGACTAGCCTCCACCACTCTCCCTGCCTCCTGTCTCTTCCCCTTTGGGACACGCCCCTGTGATCGCCGGGTGCTCCTGATGCTCTGTCCCCTCTGTGTTCTGCGCCATGGGTGAGAGGGGGCTTTGGGCAGACTTCACTCTCCTGGAGCAGCTGCTGTTCCGGGTGCCCCCAGAGGTGGGCTCCCCCTCGAATTGCAGAGCTGGTGTAGGAAGGACGGTACCCAGAGTTGGCCCCGATTCGCCTGCTGGCGTGGCCCTCAGGTATGGATGGCAGGAGGTGGTGAGATGGGCTCATTGATCAGGGGACTGACGCCCCTCCTGTGGATGTGGGCCCTGAGCCATCACCTCACCAGCAGGAGCTGCAAGCCCTGAGTTTCGGGGCTGCTCTCGGCGATGGCGCAGGCTCAGCCAGGCCCTTGGGCAGCTTTTCATGGATTCTTCCTCTGTCCTCCCCTGGACAGTGTCTTTGTTCACCTGGAGAGGATGGGTGGGATTTGGGGCAAAGGGGATTCAAAGAAGTCGGGAGTGGGGGTGCCCGTGCATCTCACCCAAGCCTAGAGCCTTGTGTTGGGAGCCTTTCTACCTCCCAGAAAGCATGTGGCTTGACCATCACGGGGACTGTGGGAGGGGCACAGGCACCCTGTCCGGCAGCAGGAGGGAACCCCCAGGCCTGGGCCTCTCCCTTCTGTGGCCTCGTCTTTTCTGGGGGTTGCTCTGTCTGCGATGTCCCCGCTGTCCCTGTGCTCACATGGCGGATGGCCCTTAGTCTGGGCTTGGTCTCCTGCCATCCTCCCTGCCCAGCCCCACATGGCTTGTCCCTGCAGCCAGGAGTCGGAGTCCTAGGCAGCAGATTCGATGCGGTGACACAGGGCTCCCCCCAGTGCCGGCAGGCCCTGCTGCTCACAAAGGGAGGGGTATTTAATCACTGACAATGATTAAGGAACTACAGCTTCAGGCTGGGTACAGTGGTTCCCGCCTGCAATCCCAGAACTTTGGGAGGCCGAGGCAGAAGGATTGGTTGAAGCTGGGATTTCCAGACATAAAAAATAAAATAATAGTAATAATAAAGAGAACTACAGCTTCAGAATGATTGACTTCAGCATGTTTATCAAGTCAGGGGTCTTCAGTGTCCTGCTGCTGATGTTGCTGCACCGGAGGGAGAGAGGAAGAGGCTGGGGTGATGGCATTGGGGCTGGTGCCCCACCCGGGGCAGGTGGTCTTGGACTGTGCCTCTGTGATGTGTGTGTGTCGGGGAGTGGGGTGTCCACTGAGGACTGGATGTTGGGGTGTGGGTGGGGGTGAAGGTTCTAAGGCATTGGGCATTTCCCATGCACCGGTGCCGGAGATTGCAGAAAGGGGACCAGCCCGGCCTGGGCAGGGAGGCCAGTGAGGGTGAGGAAGGGGAGAGGAACCCGGGTGCAGAAAGCCTTTCCTCCAGCAGGTGGCGCCGCAGGCTCTCGAGAGTCCAGCTCCTGCGGGGTTTGCATTTTCACTGAAACCCTGGGAAAAGGCTGCCTGGGTGTAGTTTCCGCCAGCTGTGGCTGCTCACTGCGGGCCGGGGAAGTGGCTGGGGCAGAGAATGAGAAGCAGCGGAGGGCAGAGGACCACCCCAGCTCAGGCACGTGGTGGGGGGAAGTGCGTCCTTCCCCGCACAGGGACTGGGCGGAGCCCTTGGGGTTCCTGTCCTAAATGGGTGGGGAGAGGGAGGGCTGGAAGCTCAGGGGGAAAGGGAGAGACTTCCTGCTACCTCTTTTATTTTATTTTTCCTATTTTTGATTAATATATTTTCAGTCTGTTTTACATTTTTCCAACTTTTTGCTATCAAAATTTTCAAACATAGAAAAGATGAAAGAGGCCTGGCGCAGTGGCTCACGCCTGTCATCCCAGCACTTTGGGAGGACGAGGCGGGTGGATCACAAGGTCAAGAGATGGAGACCATCCTGGCCAGCAAGGTGAAAGCCCGTCTCTACTAAAAATACAAAAATTAACCGGGTGTGGTGGCCTGCGCCGGCGGGAGGCTGAGACAGGAGAATTGCTTGCACCTGGGAGACGGAGGTTGCAGTGAGCCGAGGGCCACTGCACTCCAGCCTGGTGCCTGGTGACAGAGCAAGACTCCATCTCCAAAAAAGAAAAGAAAAGATGAAAGAGGGCTGGGCGTGGTGGCTCATGCCTGTAATCCCAGCACTTTGGGAGGTTGAGGTAGGAGGATCACTTGAGCCCAGAGTTCGAGACCAGCCTGGGCAACACAGTGAGATCTCATTTCTATAAAAAAGACAAAAAATTAGTGAGGCGTGGTGGTGCAAGCTTGTAGTCTCAGCTATTAGGAAGGCTGAGGTGAGAGGATTGCTTGAACCTGGGAGGTTGAGGCTGCAGTGAGCTGGGATTGTACCGCTGCACTCCAGCCTGGGGGACAGAATAAGAACTCGTCTTAAAAATAAAACAACAAAAAAGAAACCATGAAAGATTCTAGAGTGAACAACCAGGCACCCACCACATAGGATACCACAGTAGGTGTTTTGCTGTGTCTCACCACAAATCCGTCTGGCCACCAGCATCCACGCTGTTTTTTGATGCGCTTAAAATGAGCTGCAGAAATCAGCACACAACATCCTGTCAACGCCTCAGTTTGCATTTCATTAACTAGAGTGCGGCGTTTGTTTGTGATTATTTTTGCTTTTCTTTGAAGCCAAGTGTGTATACCCTGAGACGCACAGGTGTGAAATGTTCCGTTCTTTGAATTTTAACAAATGTATCCAAGTGTATCCCAGCCTGACCAGAGCACAGAACAGCACTATCACCCCAGAAAGTTCCTCATGCCCCTCCAGGCACATCACAGCGCTCACCTACCATGGGGCAACCATAGTTGTGCTTTTTTTCCCACCATAACATAATTTTGCCAGTTTGAGTGTTTCTTAGGGCCCCCCATGTCGCTGCAGGTGCCAGCAATTTGCTCTGTTTTATTGCTGAGTAGTGTCCACTGTGTGAACGTTCTGTGGGTTTTTAGCCATTCTCTTGTTGAAAGATCCCTGACTGTTTCCATCTGGAGGCTCTTATGAGTAAAACTGCTATGATGGCTTTTTTTCTTTTTCTTTTTTTTTTTTTGAGACAGAGTCTCACTCTGTTGCCTAGTCTGGACTGCAGTGGTGTGATCTTGGCTCACTGCAACCTCTATCTCCTGGGTTCAAGCAATTCTCCTGCCTCAGCCTCCCGAGTAGTTGGGACTACAGGCATCCATCACCACACGTGGCTAATTTTTTGTATTTTTAGCAGCGACGGGGTTTCCCGTGTTAGCTAGGATAGTCTGGATCTCCTTCTTGTGATCTGCCCACCTCCCAAAGTGCTGGGATTACAGGCGTGAGCCAGCGTCTGGCCTATGATGGCTATTCTTGTACTAGCTTTTCTGTGCATAGGGGCATTCCTTTATTCTGTAGAAATACCTAGGCATAGGTATAGGGTAGGTATATGTTTAGTTTGATAAAACTAAACATATCTTTTCCCATTTCATACTCCCACCAGCAATGGACGCGAGTTCCAGTTGTTCCACATTCTGGCCAGCATTTGGTGCTGTCACTCTGTGAAGTCTTAGTCATTCTGGTGGGCGTGTGGTGGTATCTCATTATGGCTTTAATTTGCATTGGCCCGATGACTAATGTGGCTGAGCGCATTTTCATGTACTTATTGGCTCTTCATATATTTTCCTTCTTGAAATGTCTTTTCAGATCTGTTGCTCATTTTAAAATTGGGTTGCTTGACTTTTTCCTCTGGATACTGATCTTTTGTCAGATACGTGTTTTGCAAATATTTTATTCCAGTCTGTGGCTTGCCTGTTCCTTTTCTTTTTCAGGAATGAGGTCTCGCTCTATTGCCCAAGCAGGTCTGAAATTCCTGGGCTCAAGCATTCCTCCTGCCTCTCCCTCCCTGAGAGCTGGGATTGGGGGCATGAGCCACCATGCCCAGCCTGTTCATTTTCTTAGTGGTATTTTTCAATAAGCAACAGTGTGTCACTTTCATTTTTATGAAGTCTAATTTAGCAAACTCCCTTGTCTGTGGTTATCACTGAGTTCTTTGTAAGAAACCTTTGCCTTCCCTGCCAAGTTGCAAAGATATTTATGCTTTCCTCTACAAGGCTGAGAGTTATATAGCTTTTATGAATTGACTTTTGTGTATGGTGTGAGGTAGTCAGGTTCATTTTGTTGTAGTTTTATGTGCTTATTCAGTTGTTCCAAACTTCATTTTTTTAAGCTTTTATTTTGAATTTCCTTGGTGAATTATGAGGTTGCACAATTTTCACAGATGCTTAGTGGTCACTTAGGTATTTTCCTTTGTAAAATATCTGTCCAAATCTCAACTCTTTTTAAAATCGGGTTGTTTCACATATTTTTATATATTCTGGATATAAGTCCTTTATCAGATATATGTATTATAAATGTTATTTTCCATATTGTTCCTTGCCTTTTGGTTTTCTTAATGATATCATATAATGAACAAGAGCATTTTGTTTTGATAAAGTTCAGTTTATCAACTTTTTCCAGTTCTGATTTATGATTCTTGCGACCTATGCATGAAATCTTTGCCTACTCTAAAGTCAAAAAAAGTTCTCCTATTTTCTAGAAGTCTTTTAGTTGTATATTCTATGATTCCTTTTATTTCTAAAATGTTTTAAATGTTTTAATTTTCTAACCTATTATAGCTGTCAGGATGTTCTATGATCTATTTTAAATTAACTTTTATATTTGGTTTGAGGTCAGTGTTAACTCTCATTTTTCTATACTGGTATCCAGTTCTAGCACCATTTGTAGAAAAGACATCCTATTGAATTACCTGATGCCTTTGCTAGCAATCATTGACTGTATATGTGGAGCCTCTATAAGTATATGTACATATATACATAGAGGCCCTATGTTGAGACACTATTGTGTTTTCTTGATATTTTGTTTATTCCTTTGCCAATTCCATGTGTCTTGATTAATGTGACTTTACAGTAAGTCTTAATATAAAGTCTCTCAGGTATCTAAAACGTTTCTTTGAATATTCTAGGTCCTTTGAATTTCCTTACAAACTTAAGAAGTAGCTTGTTGATGTCTACAAAAATGCAGGGTGAATTTTGATTGAGATCATGTTGAATCTTTAGATCAATGAAGGGAGAATTGGCATTCTAACAATATTGTATCTTTTGTATAGATGGTATAATCTCCGTTTTAAAGGTTTTTTAAAATTTCTTTTATTTCTCTATTTAAAAAATCTCTGCAGAATTACGTTGTATAGTTTTCAAGAAAAAGATCTTGCATGCTGTTTGCTAAATTTTTTCCTAAGAATTTTATTTTGGGCACTATTTTAAGTTGAAATAGATTTAAAATTTCATTTTTAATTATTTGCTGCTAATATGTAAAAATACAATTGATTTTTGTATATAAATCTCATATCCGATGATCTTGCCAGAAGTCATTTATTACTCTGGTAATGGTTTTGTAGCTCTTTTAGGATTTAAATACAAAATTTTACTTCTTTCTGACCTTGATGCCTTATTTTTTTCTTGCTTTATTGCAATGGTTAGAGCTGCCAGTGCAGTATTGAATAGTAGTGATTAGTGGATATCCTTGCCCATGCCAGAAGTTAAAATGTTAACTTCAGATTTTTCATATATGTCCTTTGTCAGATTGAGGAAATTCCCTTCTATTCTTAATTTGCTGAAAATTTTTAACATGAATGGGTCTGATTTTAGTAAATGCTTTTTCTGCGTCTATTGAAATGATCATTGTTTTGTCTTTTATTCTGTTAATAGAGTAAATTACAACGATGGATTTTTGCCCCCACCCCGCCTATTTTTTTTTTTAAAGAAACAGCATCTCCCTCTGTTGCCCAGGCTGTAGCACAGGGGTACTGCCATAGCTCACTGCAGCCTAAACTCCCTGACTTAAGCAATCCTCCCACCTTGGCCTCCTAAGTAGCAGGGACCATAGGCATATGCCACCACACCAACCTAATTTTTAATTTTTAAAAGTTTTTGTAGAGATGGGGTCTCATTATGTTGCTCAGGCTGGTCTGTAATTCTTGGGCTTAAGCGATCCTCCCACCTTGGCCTCCCAAAGTGCTGAGATTACAGGTGTGAGCAACAGTGCAGGCCTTTTAAGTATTAAACCAACCTTGCATTTCTGGAATAAGTCCAACTTGCTTATGATATATAATCCTTTTTATATATTGCTAAATTTGATTTGCCTAGTTTTTTTTTTTCTTTTTTTTTTTAGATGGAGTCGTGCTGTGTTGCCAGGCTGGACTGCAGTGTTGTGATCTCGGCTCACTGCAACCTCCACCTCCCGGTTCAAGTCATCCTCCTGCCTCAGCCTCCCAAGTAGCTGGGACTATAGGCATGCACCACCATACCCAGCTAATTTTTTGTATTTTTGGTAGAGATGGGGTTTCACCATGTTGGCCGAGATGGTCTTGATTTCTTAACCTCATGATCCGCCCGCCTTGGCCTCCCACAGTGCTGGGATTATAAGCATGAGTCACCACACCTGACCTTTTTTTTTTCTTTGACAGAGTCTTGCTCTGTTGCCCAGGCTAGAATGTGGTGGCACGATCTCAACTTGTTGCAACCTCCACTTCCTGGGTTCAAGTGATTCTCCTGCCTCAGCCTCCTGAGTAGCTGGGATTACAGGCATGCACTACCATGTTTGGCTAATTTTTGTATTTTTAGTAGAAACAGGATCTCACCATGTTGGTCAGGCTGATCTCGAACTCCTGACCTCAGGTGATCCACCTGCTTTGGCCTCCCAAAGTGCTGGGATTACCATCAAGAACCACTGGACCTGGACACCTCCCCACTTTTTTAAAATCTGAGATGGAGTCTCGCTCTGTTGCTCAGGCTGGAATGCAGTGGCACAATCTTGGCTCACTGCAACCTCCGCCTCCTGGGCTGACGTGGTTTTCCTGCCTCAGCCTCCCAAATAGCTGGAATTACAGGCATGTGACACCATGCCTGGCTAATTTTTGTATTTTTAGTAGAGACAAGGTTTCACCACGTTGGCCAGGCTGGTCTCAAACTCCTGACCTCAAGTGAGTCACCATACCCGGCCTCGATGATGGGTTTTAAATATTCAGTAAACCATGCTATAAACAGATGTGCTGTCATGTAGGGCCTGTCATTCCATTTCTAGGGCACAGACAAAGTAGATTTGGCAGAATTCTTAAGAGCCGTAGGATTTTTTGAATAGTCAGTGAACAGTGGCTTTAACTTCCAGTCAACAGCTGCGTTAGGCCTAATGAGAGTCAGCCTGCCCTTTGACTTTAAAGAGAGGCATTGACTTCTCCTCTCTAGCTATGAAAATCCTAGATGGCATCTTCTTCCTGTAGGAGGCTGGCACATCTATGCAGAAAGTCTGTTTCTTAGTGTAGCCGCCTTCATCAGCAATCTCACTGGATCTTCTGGGTAACTTGCTGCAGGTTCTCCGTCGCCAGTTGCTGCTTGGCGTTGCACTTTTACCTTACAGAGATGGCTTCTTTCCTTCAGCCTCATGTCCTGACTTCTGTTAGCCTCAAACCTCCCTCCTCCAGCCTCCTCACTTCTCACAGCCTTCATACCACTGAAGAGAGTTAGGGCTTTCCTCTGGATTAGGCTTTGGCTTAAGGGAATGTTGCGGCTGTTTTGATCTTCTATCCAGACCACTCAAACCTTCTCCATATCAGCAGTAAGGCTGTTGTGCTTTCCTCTTACTCATGTGCTCACTGGAATCGCACTTTCAATTTCTTCCAATAACTTTCTCTTGGCATTCACAACTTGGCTAGCTGTTTGGCATAAGAGGCCTAACTTTTGCCTATCTTGGCTTTCACATGCCTTCCACACACAGCTTAATCGTTAGCTTTTGATTTCAAGTGAGACACGGGTCACTCTTCCTTTCACTTGAACACTTAGAGGCCATTGTATGGTTATTAATTGGCCTAATTTCAATACTGTTGAGTCTCAGCAAATAGGGAGGCCTGAGCAGAGGGAGAAAGAGCCGGGAACAGCCAGTTGGTGAAGCAGTTATTACACACACAGCATTTATTGAATAAGTTCACTGTCTTATCTGGGTGTGATTTGTCGTGCCCCAAAAACAACTGCAGTAATGCCATCAAAGATCACTGATTGTCGGGCGCGGTGGCCCACGCCTGTAATCCCAACATTTTGGGAGGCTGAGGCGGGCGGATCACCTGAGGTGAAGAGTTCGAGACCAGCTTGGCCAACAAGGTAGAAACTCCATCTCTACTAAAAATACCAAAATAAGCCAGGTATGGCAGTGGACACATGTAGTCCCAGCTACTCTGAGGCGGGAGAATTGTTTGAACCCAGGAGGCGGAGGTTGCAGTGAGCTGAGATCACATCACTGCACTCCAGCCTGAGCAACAGAGGGAGACTCTGTCTCAAAAAAAATAAATAAATAAAAAAGAAAAAAGAAATAGATGGCTGGGCACGGTGGCTCACGCCTGTAATCCTAGCACTTTGGGAGGCCAAGGTGGGCGGATCACAAGGTCAAGAGATCCAGGCCATCCTGGTCAACATGGTGAAACCCCGTCTCTACTAAAAAATACAAAAATTAGCTGGGTGTGGTGGTGTGTACCTGTGGTCCCAGCTACTCCAGAAGCTCAGGCAGGAGAATTGCTTGAATCTGGGAGGTGGAGGTTGCAGTGAGCTGGGATCATGCCACTGTACTCCAGCCTGGCAACAGAGCGAGACTGTCTCAATAAATAAATAAATAAGAGATTACTGATCACAGATAACCATAGCCTATATAATAATAATAGCAAAAATGTTTGAACTATTTCAAGAATCACCAAAATGCAACACAGAGACACATGATGTTAACATGTTGCTGGAAAAATGGTGCCGGTAGACTTACTGGATGCGGGGCTGCCTCAAACCTTTGATTTGTCAAAAGTGCAGCGTCTGTGAAGCCCCGTGAAATGAGCTGTGCCTGTATTCCTCACATGGTGACATGTGTAGGATCCACAGGGAGAACACTTCATTCCTCATGCTGTGAGTTTACGTTCTCCATCTCCCTCTCATCAGCCTAGCCAGGAGGTTATCGATCTAGATCTTTATAAAGAACCGGCGTTGGACTCCCCTGTGTGGCGGCCCATTTCCTTGAGTTTTGCTATTATCTTCATTATTTCCTTCCTGCTTGCTCAGTGCATTAGTCACGGCCCAGTCAGGAAGCAAAAACCACACCAATAATTTGACTAGCAACTTGTCATATAAAGTATTCTTAACTGTAGAAGGTAGTTAACTATTAAAGGGACCACAAAGGGGTGACATTGTGATATAAGAAAGATGTATCTGGGCCGGGCATGGAGGCTCACGCCTGTAATCCCAGCACTTTGGGAGACTGAGGCGGGCAGATCGCTTGAGCTCAGGAGTTTGAGATCAGCCTGGGTAACAAGGTGAAACCCATGCCAACCAAAAATACAAAAAAATTATCCTGGTGTGGTGGAGTGTGCCTGCAATTTCATCTACTCGGGAGGCTGAGGTGGGAAGATCGCTTGAGCCCGGGGGGGCAGACGTTGCAGTGAGCTGAGATTGCACCACTGCACTCCAGCCTGGGAGACAGAGGGAGACCCTGTCTTGAGAAACATTAAGTTTACCCTAACCTCAGGGCTCCCTTGTGGAGGATACTTTGTAATTAGTGGAAGGTGGGTAACAACTGCCTACTTGATGTATTTGTAAGTTATATAGGACACCTGTGTATCAATGAGAATTACCTGTCTAAGAGCAAATAAATATGTGGATGAAAGTCTGCTCGGGGCTTTCAGTCTGGAGAGCTGTCAGCCCCGCAGACTCTCAGGCTGTTGGTCCCCAGGATAGATCCATTCTGTTGTGCTATCTGGGTGTCTGCCTCTCAATACCTTCAGCCCACCTGGGTGAGGGTCTCCCGACCAAGTTGGATCTCGGTAATCCTGTCTCAAAAAATTCGATTTATTTATCAATCTATCTATCTATCTATCTATCTATCTATCTATCTACCTACCTACCTACCTACCTATCTATCTATTCTCTGTCCCCCAACTTTGTTCGGCATTCAACTCCTAAAACTTGAAATCTCCAAAGTGATGGGTATCTTTTTGTTTGCTCAGGAGGTGACTGGTGGCTGGAGGCAGCTGGATAGCTTGGGGATGAGGGCTGTTTGCAGGGGGACCCAGCCTTATGATTAGAAAGCTAGAACTTGCAGCCTTTCTATCCACCTCCTGGGAGGCAAGAGGGGATGAAGGTTGAGTTGATCATCAATGGCCAAAGATTTCATGTCATACCTACGTAGTGAAGCCTCCCTGAAAACCTGAGAGGATGAGCTTTGTAGAGTTTCAGGTTGTTGAACACCTGGAGGTGCTGGGAGGGTGGTGCACCCCCGTGTGGAAGCTCCACGCCCCTTCCCCCCATACGTTTCCTTATGCATCTCTTCCATTTAGCTGTTCATCTGTATTTTTTGAAATATCATTTGTAATAAATCAGCAATTGTAAGTAAACTGATTTCTTGGGTTCTGTGAGTCACTCAAGCAAATTACTGAACCTGAGAAGGGAGTTGTGAAGACCTCCCATTTGCAGCCAAGTCAGACAGAAGTTGTGGGTAACCTGGTGTCTCACCGCTTGTGACTGCTGTCTGCCATTGAGGGCAGTCTTGTGGGACTGAGCCCTGAACCAGTGAGATCTCCCTAACTCTACTTAGTGTCAGAATTGAACTGAATGGCAGGACACCCAGTTGGTATCTGCTGAGTATTGGAGAATTGCTTGTTGTGGGGGAAAAAAGCCCCACACATCTAGTGTCCAAGCTGAAGTGTTGAGCATTGTGAATGAGAGTAGAGAGAGAAAGTTTGTTTTGCCCTATACAAGAGGACTCCAAGGAATATAGAAATAGCAAATATAAGAAGCAGCTACTATAGAAGAAAACATAGGTGGAAAGCTTCACGGCATTGGCGCTGGCAATGCTTTCTTGGATATCACACCAAAAATACGACAAAAGAAATAAATGATAAATTGGACTCCATCAAAATTTAAAGCTTTTGTACATCAAGGAATACCATCAATGGTGTGCAAAGGAAATCCACAGAATGGAAGAAAATATTTGAAAATCATATAGCCAATAAGGGACTAGTATCCAGAATATATAAAGAACTCCTACAACTAAGGAACAGAAAAACAATCCTATTCAAAAATGAGCAAAGGACTTGAACAGACATTTTTTGTGCCCCAAAATGTCTGTTCAAGACATACCAATGGCCAGGAAGCAAAAGATGCCAGTGTCACTAATCACCAGGGAAATGCAAATCAAAGCCACAATAAAATATGATTTCACACCCATGAAGGTGGCTATTAGCCAGAACATGGATAACAGCAAATGTTGGCAAGGATGTGGAGAAATTGGAGCCCCATGGGAATGTAAAATGGTGCAGCTGCTGTGGAAAAGATATAACAATTGCTCAAAAAATTAAACTCGGAATTGCCGTAACATCCAGTGATTCCACTTCTAGATGTATACCCCAAAGAACTGAAAGCAGGGACTGGAACAGGTATGTGTGCATCCTTGCTTGTAGCAGCACTTTTCCCGTAACCAAAAGGTGAAAGCAACCCAGGAGTCCATCAACAGATGAATGGACAAACAAAATGTGGTCCAGCCATACAGTGGAATAGTATTCTGCCTTAAAAAGGAAGGAGAGGGCTGGGTGCAGTGGCTCACGCCTGTCATCCCAGTATTTTAGGAGGCCAAGGCAGGCAGATCATGAGGTCAGGAGATCAAGACCATCCTGGCCAACACCGTGAAACCTGTCTCTACTAAAAATACAAAAAATTAGCTGGGCATGGTGGCACAGGCATATAGTCCCAGCTACTTGGGTGGCTGAGGCAGGAGAATCGCTTGAAACTGGGAGGTGAAGGTTGCAGTGAGCTGAGATCACGCCACTGCACTCCAGCCAGGGCTACAAGAGTGAGAATCTGTCTCAAAAAAAAAAAAAAAGGAAAGAGAGGCTGGGGCGTAGTGGCTCATGCCTGTAATCCCAGCATTTTGCGAGGTAGAGGTGGGCAGATCACTTGAGGTCAGGAGTTCAAGACTAGCCTGGCCAGCATGGTGAAACCCCATCTCTACTAAAAATACAAAAATTAGCCAGGCATGGTGGCATGTGCCTGTAATCCCAGCTAGTAAGTGGCTGAGGCAGGAGAATTGCTTGAACTAGGGAGGTGGAGGTTGCAGTGAGCCGTGATCGCGTCACTGGACTCCAAC
>CAUYQU010088338.1:0-16204 GCA_963574635.1 Cheracebus regulus | reverse complement strand
GGCTCATACCTGTGATCCCAGCCCTTTGGGAGGCTGAGGCAGAAGTGTCATCTGAGGTCAGGAGTTCAACATGATGAGGTCATGGCCAACATGATGAAACCCTGTCTCTACTAAAAATACAAAAATTAGCCAGGTGTGGTGGTGCGCACCTATAGTCCCAGCTACTTGGGAGGCTGAGGCAGGAGAGTCGCTTGAACCCAGGAGGTGGAGGTGGCAGTGAGCAAAGATCACGCCACCGCACTCCATACAGAGCAAGACTACGTCTCAAAAAATATATAATCAAGTAAGACTTTAGTGCAGTTCCCATATGTTTTATAAATAGGGACATCACAATCAGTGGGACATTAGGGAGAGTATCTCGAGTAAAGCCATTCTGATTACTGTCCTTCTGTTCTTATTGTTCACCACGATAATGCTGACCCTAGTTCTTTTTTTTTCTTTTCTTTTTTTGACTAGTCAAGTGAAGAAGTGGGAGTGGAGAAGGAACAAAGAAATCTGTAACTGGCTGTGATCAATTGGTTGTAAACACCACTGCACTCGGACCAGCAAGAGGACCCTGTTTCTAATGGGGTTTGGCCTGTGCTTGGCCTCTGACACTCTGGAAACTAACTAGCAGCAGTCAAAACCACAGTCGCCTGTGTGTGTGTGTGTGTGTGTGTGTGTGTGTGTGTGTGTGTGTGTGTGTGTGTGTTTGAGACAGGGTCTTGGTCTGTCACCCAGGCTGGAGTGCAGTGATCACAGCTCAATGTAGCCTCAAACTCTTGGGCTCAAGTGATCCTCCTATCTCAGCCTTCCAAGTAGATGGGACTACAGGCATGTGCCACCATGTCAAGCTAATTTTTTTTTTTTTTTTTTTTGAGAGATGAGGTTTTCCTATGCTGCTCAGGCTGGTCTTGATCTCCTGAGCTCAAGCCATCCACCTACCTCGGCCTTCCAAAGTGCGGAAATCATAGGTATGAGCCACTGTGCTTGGCCGAGAGCTCCTTCTTTACACTGTCAGGTACCAGGGCTCTCCCTTTTGGAGTGATTTCAGTGACCAAGTCATCAACAGTAATGTGTTCCAGGCCTTTTTTAAAAATTCCTTTTATAATTCCAGCCTCACTCAATTAATTTAGCTCTGAGCAACTCTTTGAGGTGTTTTCTTTCTGCAGTTTCTATCAGCTTTGGTTAATTGCTGCTTTCATGTGCACACTCTTACCTTGCTAATCATATTCGTTGGCTGCCTGGAATTAGACCCTCATTCCAGTTACATGTTTTTAAAGTATTGTTGGAGTGCTCGCTTCGGCAGCACATATACTAAAATTGGCACAATACAGAGAAGATTCGCATGGCCCCTGTGCAAGGAGGACACGTAAATTCATGAAGCGTTCCATATTTTAGGTGCTTCAAAGTATTATGAAAAATATGTGGATCCCCTTGAAGCCCTACTATACCCAAGTTTACCAGGAGATTTGGGTAGGAATGGGGCTGATGGGCTTCATTGTTTATAAACTCCATACTGCCGATAAAAGAAATAAGGCTGCGAAAGCTGCAGCATCTGCTCGTGATCACCATTAACCAGCTTACTTGGAGTACATGTGAAAGAAAATGTCAGTCTGCCTGTAAATTTGAGCAAGCCGTGTTAGACGGGGCACGTGGAACATCACTGTACACTTGTATGAGTACTGTTTACTTCATGGCATGAATAAATGGATCTGTGAGATGCTCTGAAAATAAATAAATAAATATTGTTGGAAACACGTGCAGAACAGCATATGTAATGTGCTACCATTTCTATAACGAAAGAGGACTATATATAAATACACAGATTTGCTTGTAAACACATAGGCAACCTTGGGAATGACACACTGGCACTGGTAAGGTTGGTTTCCTTCAGGGAGAAGGGAGGAAGCAAGAGACAGGAGTGAGAGGACTTTGTCATGTACACACATTTATAATGTGCGAATGCATGACCTATTTTTTGTTTGTTTTTTGGGGACGGAGTCTCACTCTGTCACCCAGGCTGAAGTGCAGTGGAGTGATCTTGGCTCACCATGACCTCTGCCTCCCAAGGTTCAAGCGATTCTCTAGCCTCAGCCTCCCAAATAGCTGGGACTATAGGCACAGAATTATTTCTTTTAGTAGAGATCAGGTTTCACCATGATGGCCAGGCTGGTCTCAAACGCCTTACCTCAGGTGATCTGCCTGCCTTGGCCTCCCAAAGTGTGCTGGGTTTACAGGCATGAGCCATAAAGCCTGGTCTTTTTTTTTTTTTTTTTTTTTTTTTTTGAGATGGAGTCTCACTCTGTCACCTAAGCTGGAGTACAATGGCACAATCTTGGCTCACTGCAAACTTCATCCCCCAGGTTCAAGTGATTCTCCTTCCTTAACCTTCCAAGTAACTGGGATTACAGGCATGTGCCACCATGCCCAACTAATTTTTGTATTTTTAGTAGCAGCGAGGTTTCACCATGTTGGCCAGGCTGGTCTTGAACTCCTGACCTCAGGTGATCCACCCGTTTGAGCCTACCAAAGTGCTGGGATTACAAGTGAGAGCCACTGTGCCTGACCAAACTCTGGAGTCTTCATTAAGGGAGTGCCTGGGCGCTGATGGTGAGACCAGGTGCAGCCTAAGCAGTCATACATGAATGTTGCCAGTGGGCAGAGACTGGTGGAAAAACAGAGCAGGCAGGGTAAATCAAGTAGGACATGCTTGCCCAAAGGATACCAAAGGACATCACTGCAGTTAGGGATGTGGTCAAGACATGAGCCCCCTTCTCTAGGACAGCTGTGATTTAAGCTCCTGGACCCCCATTCTGTGACAGCGCAGAGCCGCTCGCTCCTCCTTCTCTTCCTCGTTCTTGGAGATCCCTCTAGAGGCCAGAATGCGCCACTGACACTTGGGGAGTGCAGGGTGTGAGCTGCACAGGGTTCTCTCTGGGTTGACCTCTCTTACAAATGGGGTGGGTTGGTTGGAGATTTAAAAGTGGTTCTTTCCCGCCACCTGAAGGTATCCTTCTGGTCTTATGGGAGGGTGGAATTCCTCCAAATGTTGACCAGGTGCCAGAATGGGAGTGCTAAGGAAAACCGAGGGAGTGGCAAACTGGCAGATGGGCTGTGCAGGGATGCATTGCGGGAGGTGGATACGTTCCATATGGCCACTGACGGGGTTAAGTGCGCAACGGAAGTGCGGGCCTCTTCAACCTGGAAGGCCACGTATGGCACTACAAATGCAGGTCATCAGCCAGGTGCCAAAATATGAAATGATGGGGTCAGGGAAGCCACAAAAGTAGGGCCAACCCCTCAGGAGGCAGAAACAGGTCCATGGGACATGGAACTACCGGAATTCCCATTCTGTACTGCTGATGCTATTAGCTGTTTTTCTTTTCTTTCTTTCTTTTTCTTTCTTCCTTTTTTCTTTCTTTCTTTTTCTTTTTTTTTTTTTTTGTTTATTTGTTTGTTTGGAGACAGAGTCTCACTCTTGCTCTGTCCTGCAAGCTGGAGTGCAGTGGCTCAATCTTGGCTCACTATAACCTCGGCTTCCCAGTTTCAAGTGATTCTCCTGCCTCAGCCTTCCAAGTAGCTGGGATTACATGCACTCGCCACCACACCTGGCTGATTTTTTTGTGTACTTTTTTTTTTTGTAGAGACAGGGCTTCGCCATGTTGGCCAGGCTGGTTTCGAACTCCTGACCTCAAGTGATCTGCCCACTTTGGCCTCCCAAATTGTTTGGATTACAGGTGTGAGCCACAACGCCCGGCCTGGTGCTACTAACTGTTTTTCTAAGGGCAATTGGCTTCTTGGTTAGCCTTGTGGCCCTGGGTGGCTGGCATACCTTCTGGCTGGTGTGTGGCAGTCCTGAAGTCACGGCACTGTGTGTCATTGCCTGGACCAGGTGCCAGAGCAGGACCACTACCCTTGAGCTGCACTGTGAGAGCAGAGGTGGTAAATGGCAGCCTCAGAAAGATGTGAAGTCAATTTAGGACCAAAGAAGTCCTCAGTTAAAAGAGACTGGTCAGAAGGAGAGTCTTGGTAGTCGCCAAAAGGATGGAGGCTGAAAGAAACAGATAAGACAAGACTCAGGGTGAAGTGCAGAGGAAGCAGGTCCTGAGTCTCTAAGAATAGAGTTGTAGAGATGCCCTTAACCTTTTATTTGGCATAGACCACCTTTGACAGTCTTAAGAAGCCCAATCATCTTTCTCAGAAAAATGTCCTTGGCCAGGCACAGTGGCTTACGCCTGTAATCCCAGCACTTTGGGAGGCCAAGGCAGGCGGATCACAAGGTCAGGAGTTCGAGATCAGCCTAGCTGATATGGTGAAACCCTGTCTCTACTAAAAATTCAAAAATTAGCTGGATGTAGTGGCATGTGCCTATAGTCCTAGCTCCTTGGGAAGTTGAGGCAGGAGAATTGCTTAAACCAGGGAGGCAGAGGTTGCAGTGAGCCAACATTAAGCCACTGCACTCCAGCCTGGGTGATAAAGCAAGACTCTGTCTCAAAAAAAAAAAAAAAAAAAGTAAAAAGAAAAAAAAGAAAAGTGTCCTTAAGTGTATAAGATAAAATACACAGGGCCCCAAAAAGAACAAATTATATACACAAATGGCTATTATACAAATGTATGAAAACAAATCTGGGCCAGGCACGGTAGCTAATGCTTATAATTCCAGCACTTTGGGAGGCCAAGTTGGTGGATCACTTGAGCCCAGGAGTTCAAGATCAGTCTGGGTAACATGGTGAGTCCCTATCTCTATAATATTTTAAAAATTAGCTGAGTGCAGTGGCTCACACCTGTAATCCCAGCACTTTGGGAAGCTGAGGCAGGTAGATCATGAGGTCAGGTATTAGACACCAGCCTGGCCAACATAGTGGCCATCTCTACTAAAAATACAAAAAAACTAGCCGGGCGTGGTGGCAGACGCCTATAATCCCAGCTATTTGGGAGGCTGAGGCAGGAGAATTGCGTGAAACTGAGAAGCAGAGGTTGCAGTGAGCCGAGATTATGCCACTGCACTGCACTCCAGCCCGGGTGACAGAGTTAGACTCTGTCTAAAAAAAAAAATAAAAGAAGGAAAGAAAAAAAAGAAAGAGAAAGGAAAGGAAAGGGAGAGGAGAAAGGAAGTAAAAGAAATACAAATCTGTGCACGGTAACACCTGTGCCTCTTTATTAATGTATTAAGGAGCAACTTCTATCAGTAAATCTAATAACCAATATACCTTCAATATAGTAATGGTTGCAATTTGTATTTTGATGTAGAATTTGTGATTTGAAAATATATGTAATTTCTGTTGGTGAGAAAGTTACAGGTACTGCTAATATTACCAATATCTGTTCTTGTGTTTATAATGGAAGGAAATGGTAATTTTCAGAGACATTAATGAAAGTTAATATGTACTGTTTTCCCATCCAAGTTCACAGACCCTCTAGATTCTATCTCCAGACTCATCCACTTTAGAACAGTGCTCTAGAGTCTTTTACCTACAGAAGCCAAAGCCATAGACGCCATTTCTTTTTCTTAGTCCTCTCCTGGGAAATGTGGGACCAGGGTTTCACGAGGTTTGCCTTGTGGAAGGTTTTACTTCAGCTGTCTTGCTTCAGAGTGAGAGGCCAAAGCTTTCCTTTCTTCTAGCTCAATATTTTTCAAACATTTTGACCTACACCCCATAATAAGTGTACCTTGGCTGGGCGTGGTGGCTCATGCCTGTAATCCCAGCATTTTGGGAGGCCGAGGTGGGCAGATTATTTGGGTCAGGAGTTCAAGACCAGTCTGGTCAACATAGTGAAACCCTGTTTCTGCGAAAAATACAAAAATTAGCTGGGTGTGGTGGCACATGCTTGTAGTCCCAGCTAATTGGGAGGCTGAGGCAGGAGAATTGCTTGAAACCGGGAGCCAGAGCTTGCAGTGAGCCAAGATGGTGCCACTGCACTCCAGCCTGGGTGACACAGTGAGACTCTATCTCAAAAAAAAAAAAAAAAGAGGAAGAAGAAAAGAAATGCATTTTATATTGACACCAGGTACACATACTCACAACTGAAACTGTAATTTCAGAAAAGAATATTCTATGCCATGCAGTATATTAATTTGCTAGGGTTGTCATAGCAAAATACCCCAGACTAGTGGGCTTAACAAAGATGTATTTTCTCATAGTTCTACAGGGTGGAAGTTCAAGATCAAGGTCTCAGCAGAGGTGGTTTCTTCTCCGGCCTCTCTCCCTGTGGTGGCCACCTCCTCGCTGTGTGCTCACATGATCTTTCCTCCATGCAGGTGCATGCTCCTGGAGTTGCTCCATGTCCAAACTTCCTCTTCCTATAAAGACACTAGTCAGATTCAATCAGGGCCTGCCCTAATGATCTCATTTTAACTTAATCACCTAAAATCTCTGCCTCCAAATACGGACATATTCTGACATCCTGGGGCTAGGACTTCAACGTGTGAATTTAGGGGGAACATCATCCTGCCCATAATATGTAGTAAGGAAAAACAACTATATTGACATAAAAATATTCTTTGTTTTGTTTTGTTTTGTTTTGTTTTTTTGAGATGGAGCCTTGCTGTTACCCAGGCTGGAGTGCAGTGGCATGATATCGGCTCACTACACCCTCCACCTCCTGGATTCAAGCAATTCTTCTGTCTCAGCCTCCAAAATAGTTGGGGTTACAGGCACCGGCCACCATGCCCAGATAATTTTTTTTTGTATTTTTAGTAGAGATGGGGTTTCACCATGTTGGCCAGGCTGGTCTTGAACTCCTGACCTCTAGTGATCTCCTCGCCTTGGCCTCCCAAAATGCTAGGATTACATGCATGAGACACTGTCTGGCCAATATATACATATATATATATATATATATATATATTTTTTTTTTTTTTTTTTTTTTTTTTTGAAGCAGAGTCACTCTGTTGTCCAGGCTGGAGTACAGTGGTGCAATGGCACAACCCCAGGCTGGACTGCAGTGGCTCCATCTTGGGTCACCGCAATCTCCGCCTCACGGATTTAAGTAATTCTCCTGCCTCAGCTTCTGGAGTAGTAGGGATTATAGGTGTATGCTACCACACTCCGTTTATTTTTTGTATTTTAGTAGAGACAAGGTTTCACCTTGTTGCCCAGGCTGGTCTCGAACTCCTGAGCTCAGGCGATCTGCCCGCCTCAGCCTCCCAAAGTGCTAGGATTACAGGCATGAACCACTGCGCCCGGCCCAAAATATTCTTTAACTACAACAGTGTCTTAGTCCGTTTGGGCCATTATACCAGAATACCATAGACCAGGTGGCTTATAACAGACTTAAAAAAAAAAAAAAAAGAACAGACCAGGTCTTGGCTAAGCCACTGGCTCTTACCTGTAATCCCAGCACTTTGGGAGGCCAAGGTGAGTGGATTGTTTGAGGTCAGGAGTTTGGAGTTCAAGACTAGTCTTGCCAACATGGCGAAACCCCATCTCCACAAAAAATACAAAAACATCAGCTGGGCTGATGGCATGTGCCTGTAGTCCAAGCTACTCGGTAGGCTGAGGTGGGAGGGTCACTTGAATCTGGGATGTTGAGGCTGTGGTGAGCTGTGATGTTGCCACTGCACTCCAGCCTGGGCAATAGAGTAAGACCCTGTCTCAAAAAACAAACAAAGAGACAGGCTCTCTCTACATTGCCTAGGCTGGAGTACAGTGGCTATTCGCAGGCATGACCATAACACACTGCCGCCTGGAGCTCCTGGACTCCTGTCCCAGCAGTAGCTGGGACTACAGGTGCACGCCACCACATATGGCTAACAACAGACATCTATTTCTCGGTTCTGGTGGCTGGATGTCCAGGATCAAGGCATTAGCAAATGCAGTGTTTTCTGAGGGTGTTCTTCCTGGTTTGCAAATGCCATCTTCTCCTTGTGTCCTTAAATGGTAGAGAGAGAGATGGATCATCTCTCTTACAACTCTTTTATAAGGGAACTAATCCCATAATAAGGGCTCTGTACTCATGACCTCATTATCTCCCAAAGGCCCCCCTCCGAATCCCATCACGGTGGGGACATAGGAATGTGGGAAGACTCACGACCATTCAGTACATAACAAACAGGTAAAGAAATCCACTCTTCCAATTGGCAAAAAATTTTCTTGTATATTTTATAGTTAATAGTAGTGCACGTATTATACATTTTCTCTGTATATTATAATGAGTGTGTTTGCTTCTTGATAAATTCAATACCGCCTGAAGCACATGGGACAGTACACTATGTGCAAGAGTCAGGACTCGATTTGACTTTAATCAGATCAGGGTTGACTTTGTATTTGACACTGAAGGTCACTGGAAACAGTGATAATAGTAACACTACAATCTTTCTGCTTGATAGTTCATTTTTTCGTCTTAATGTTTCTTTTTTTAATCTTAATGTTTCATAATCATTCTTCAATGTAAATAAGAAATCAACTTGTTCTTCAGGCTCTGCATTTAATTCAATTATTCAATTATCAACAAAGGAATACTGTATCTCAATATTTTTCTTTAATGTTTCAAATTTTTCTGTGGAATGGCAAGAGCAAAACTTGAAGTAAGACAGATAATGTGAGATGTAATAATACCTCCCATTTTGTTTATTCAACCTATCTTCATTGTAATATTTTTATCATATTGTAGCTAAGGCAATTATCTTTTTTTTTCTAACTTACTGTAACAGTAATGTCCTTTGAGCTCTTAAATATCCTGAATGTGCAAAAATTGTGCTTCCTAGCCCGGTGTGGTGTGTTGCAATGGTGCACTGCTATGGTCCCAGATACTAGGGAGGGTGAGGCAGAAGAATCGCTTGAACCCAGAAGGCTGAGGCTGCAGTGACCCGAGACGGCGCTGGAGTGTGGTGGCGCCGTCTCGGGTCACTGCAGCCTGGGCAACAGAGCGACACTCTGTCTAAAAAAAAAAAAAAAAAAAAGAGAGAGAGAGAGATCTCTCTAAAATATATGTATTTTTAAATTTAAGGGTCTTCCTAATTGATAGGATTCATCTTTTGGCCACTGATTATCAGAATTTCCCATAGTGTACTTATTCCAATAGTGACTCAATTCAATAAGCTTCTCCATGGAAAAACTAGAGGTAGTTTTCCTGGCCTAGAATAAGTTTTTACCATGTAACTTAGGTGTTTCCTAAAGACGGCATCAAAGAGGCAGTCCTGATGATCCAACCCCCACCTCTAGAAATTCATTCCCAGGAATAGGCTAAGATGGCCAAAGACTTGAAGCTTAAGGATGGCGCTTGTGCACACAATACCTATAGTATCCCATAGATTTGTGGAGGGCTACCAGTCACTGACCCATTAATCTATGACACCCGGTAAGTTCTCCTGGGGTGGACTTCCCCAGGACTAACCAGGAAATAAGAGTTGAGATGACAAGGCCGGGCGCGGTGGCTCATGCCTATAATCCTAGCACTCTGGGAGGCTGAGGCGGGTGGATCACGAGGTCAGGAGTTTGAGACCATCCTGGCCAACACGGTGAAACCCCATCTGTACTAAAAAATACAAAAATTAGCTGGGCGTGGTGGCGCGCGCCTGTAGTCCCAGCTACTCGGGAGGCTGAGGCAGGAGAATCGCTTGAACCCAGGAGGCGGAGATTGCAGTGAGCCGAGATTGCACCACTGCACTCCAGCCTGGTGCCTGTCGACAGAGCAAGACTCTCTCAAAAAAAAAAAACAAGAGTTGAGATGACAAAAGACCCTTATGGATTGGAACAAAGAGTGTGCGGTTAAAATCTTACATGTCTTCAGGTTGTCAGCCATTTTTAGATTGGCCACCTGACTTGCCCCAAAAATTACACCTTTCAGATGGTGGAGAGCAAGAAAGAGTGCTCCCACTTGGTCACAAGTCAAATTCTCAAGGACCTAAAACAAGATGAGACTTTTGATCTTGGGGACCAAAAACAAAGGTTGTCTAAATAGATAGATGCTAGAGTGGTCAGAACAGCAAAACTGACCAGTGTGCAGAGCCAACTGGGGCAATGGGCTTACAGGAGTTTTAGGCCATTTTCTACCCCCATGGTATCCCTCTTTAAGACAGAACAACACAGAAAGACAATGGCAAACGACAAGACTATTTCTGGAAGGAAAATGTTCAGACAATATGAATATTTATACCAAAAATATCCAGAGTATACCCAACCAGTCACACAAACCTTTTATTCCCATTTGTAAATCAAAGAAAATGACTGAGGTAAGTCTCAATAGTTTAGGAGGCTTGCTCGCCAAAGTTAAGGACACCCCAGGAAAGATCTTAGGTCCACAGGAAAAACTGTGGTTCAAGCTTTTACCAAACAGAGTCTAAGGGGTCTCGATATTTAAAGGGAAAAGAGTATTGGGGAGAGAATTAATTTTTAAAAGGGTGCATATAGACAAGAAACAAGTGCCTGCATCATTTTGAGTCTTTGATCAGCCTTTTATTTTATTTTTATTTTTTTATTTGAGACAGATTCTTGCTCCATCCCCCAGGATGCAGTGCAGTGGCATGATCTTGGCTCACTGCAACTGTTGCCTCCCAGGTTCAAGCAATTCTCATGCCTCAGAGTCACAAGTAGCTGGGATTACAGGCACCTGCCACCACACCTGGCTAATTTTTGTATTTTTAGTAGAGACAAGGTTTCTCCATGTTGGCCAGGCTGGTCTCAAACTCTTAACCTCAGGTGATCAGCCTGCTTTGGCCTCCCAAAGTGCTGGGATTACAGGCGTGAGGCATTGTGCCTGGCAGATCAGCCTTTCACTGAATACACAATTTATGTTTGGGAAGGTAGAGAAATAGTCACCTATGCCTTCCTCTAGCTCAGTGAAATCTGCATTTTTATATAAGCTAAACATAGGACAGAGAAAGCCATCAGATATGGATTTGTCTCAGATGGGCAAAGGGATGACTTTGAGTTTTGTCCTTTGTCCCGTACCTATGAAGATAAGCTATCAATTTACATTGCCAGTGTGAAATTCAACAAAACTTGGATAAAGATCTTGGGGCCTACAAGAAAGTTCCTTCTGAGCCAATCATGAGGGCGGTATATAGCTTTTCATTTTTGTAGTCATCTTACATAGGAACCAATTGGGAGGTAGGTTTGCATGATCCAGTTTTCAGCTTGACTTTTCCCTTTGGCTTAGTAAGTTTGGGGGCCCAAGATATATTTTCCTTCCACACATTAATCAACATTTTGGAGAGTAAAAAGAGAAAACACAGAGATTTTTCCTGTCCTCTCAAACAGATCTACAGATACAGAGGCCAGGAGCCTAGCTGGTAAGAATTTCTCAGCCTTTTGCTGGCTTGTTGGGTCCTGGGTTCCTTTGACTGTGGCCTCTAGAAGAGTGGAGCAGATTTGGTATTCTACCCACAGCACCAAAACTAAACAAGCAAAGGGAAAACTTCCCCCTCACCCTCTGAAGGTTCACTAAAAAATCAACTGAAAAAAGGTAGATCGTTAGGAGAAAAGGTATACAGATTTATTAAAGTGACTGGGAGTGAATCAGAGATTATCCCGTCCCTCCAATAGGGTACAGAAGCTTACATACCCTTTTTCATAGGGGAAGGAGGACACGGAAATGTAGACGATTCTTTTGAAGGGCAGTAAATGATGATTAGGGAGAAGGGATGGACAAGCAAGATAAAAATTAACTTGCAAATGTTTCTGTTTGGAATTTGAATGAGCCTCAGAGGTATGTGTTATCTTGTGAAAAAGTCCATCCAAGGTATAGCTTGGTGCAAAAGTAATTGTGGTTTTGGACCATGAATTTTAAATCATTATAACTCATGCTCAAACACATCTTTTTATTAATCAAAATAGGAACCATTACAATCAACACATTTTTGTCAATGAGAAATAAGTTGGTTTATTCCTGCAGCATCGAAATCCATACTTAAGGATTCCCTAAGTTCTTGGAAAGCATTTTCTGCATCCTGGCTGGCTGTGGAAGTATTTTCCCTGCCAAAAGTTGTCGAGATGCTCGAAGAAGTGGTAGTCAGTTGGCAAGAGGTTGGGGGAATGTGGCTGATGAGACAAAACTTTGTAGCCCAATGTGTTCAACTTTTGAAGCGTTGGTTGTATGATGTGTGGTCAGGCATTGTCATGGAGAGTTGGACCTTTTCTGTTGATCAATGCTGGATGCAGGCGTTGCAGTTTTCGGTACACCTCATCAGTTTGCTGGGGATATTTCTCAGACATAATGGTTTTGCTGGGATTCAGAAAGCTGTAATGAATCAAAAAAATAATAGATGTTGGGCTGGGGCTGGATCATGGCGGATGGGAGGCAGGACTAGATTCAGCTCTGGACAGAGTAGCATGCAGAGGCTTGCATTGTGAATTTTAGCTCCAGACCTACTGCAAGAGCAGACCAGCAATTTTGAGAGGACCCACAGGCCCTCTGAAGGAAGTGGACTGTTCCTGTAGGACCTACGAGACACCCCAAATACTATGAGTGCCCCAACCACGGAAGATAGAAAGCAAGGCCCTCCTCTCCCGAACACACACCCCCACTGGAGAAGCTGAAGGTCTGTTTGCGGGAGAAGTTCCCAACTTTATCTGGAGCTGAGTCAAGTTAGAGAGCCAAGCTGAGTGAAACACAGGGGTAGAGAAAGCAGCAGAAAGGCCCTGGGAGCTTGCTGGGTCCGCTCTCAGGCCTTTCCTGCCTGGCACCACAGGGATCCATCAGGAGGGTGGCCAGAGGAGCAGGGGGTAAAACTCCACAAGGAGAAGGAAATCTCTAGGTGAACTTTTTAACAATTTGAACTGGACAAGAAGCCTCTTGGCCAGAACTGGGTGGGTAGGATGTGAATCTGGCTTGCAGACTTCACAGGTAGGAGAAGAACTAAAGCCTTTTTCTTTCACAGATGGGAAGTAGGAAGCCACAGGCAAGTTTTCAAGTCCATCTCACCCTCCACCTGGAAATAGACTTGGAGCTGTGGCCGAGGGTGGTGGTTGGGGGGCATGGTGGAAGTGAGACTGGCCCTTCGGTTTGCATGGGAGCTGGGTGAAGCCTGTAACTGCTGGCTGTCCCCCACTTCCCTGACAACTTGCGTGGCTCAACAAAGGCAGTCATAATCCTTCTAGGTACCCATCTCCAGTGGCCTGGGACCCTCACCTCCATCCCCTACAGCAGCTGCACCAAGACCCACCCAAGGAGAGTCTGAGCTCAGACGTGCTTAGCCTTGCCCCCATCTGGTGGTCCTTCCCTACCCACCCTGATGGCAGAAGACAAAGGGCATATAATCTTGGGAGTTCTAGGGTCCTGCCTACCACCAGTCCCTCTTCACACTACCACAGCTGATGCTTTCTGGAAAGCATCACCTCCTGGCAGGAGGCCAAGCAACACAAAAATAGAGCATTAAACCACCAAAGCTTAGGACTCTCACAAGTCCACTGCACTCCTCCGCCACCTCCACCGTAACAGGTGCTGGTATCCACGACTGAGAGACACATAGACCGTTCACATCACAGGATTCTGTGCAGACAACCCCAGTACCAGCCCAAAGTCAGGAAGACTTGCTGGGTGGCTAGACCCAGAAGAGAGACAACAATCACTACAGTTCAGCTCACAGGAAGCCACATCCATAGGAAAAAGGGAAAAGTACTACATAAGAGAACACCCCGTGGGACAAAAAAAATCTTAACAACAGCTTTCAGACCAAGACTTTCCCTCTGATAGAGCCTACCCAAATGAGAAGGAACCAGAAAACCAACCCTGGTAACACAATAAAACAAGATTCGTCAACACCCGCCCCCAAAATCACACTAGTTCACCAGCTGTGAATTCAAACCAAGAAGATGTTCCCGAATTACCTGAAAAGGAATTCAGAAGGTTCGTTATTAAGCTAATCAGGGAGTGACCAGAGAAAGGTGAAGCCCAATGCAAGGAAATCTAAAAAATGATACAAGAAGTGAAGGGAAAAATATTTGATGAAATAGATAGCTTAAAGAAAAAACAATCAAAAATTCAGGAAACTTTGGACACACTTTTAGAAATGCGAATGCTCTGGGAAGTCTCAGCAATAGAATTGAACAAGTAGAAGGAAGAAATTCAGAGCTCAAAGACCAGGTCTCCGAATTAACCCAATCAAACAAAGACAAAGAAAAAAGAGTAAGAAAATATGAACAAAGCCTCCAAGAAGTCTGGGATTATGTTAAATGACCAAACTTAAGAAAAATCAGTGCTCTTGAGAAAGGAGACAAATCTGAAAGCTTGGAAAACATATTTGGGGGAATTGAAGGAAACTTCCCCTGCCTTGCTAGAGACCTAGATAGACATCCAAATACAGGAAGCACAAAGAAGACCTGGAAAATTCATTGCAAAAAGATTTTCACTTAGGCACATTGTCATCAGGTTATCCAAAGTTGAGAAGAAGGAAAGAATCTTAAGAGCTGTGAGACAGAAGCACAGGGTAAACTATAAATGAAAACCTATCAGATTAACTGTAGATTTCTCAGCAGAAATCCTACAAACTAGAAGGGGTTGGGGCCCTATCTTCAGCCTCCTCAAACAAAACAATTATCATCCAAGAATTTTGTATCCAGTGAAACTAAGCATCATATATGAAGGAAAGATACAGTTGTTTTCAGACAAACAAATACTGAGAGAATTTGTCATTACCAAGCAGCACCATAAGAACTGTTAGAAAAAAGAAAGCTCTAAATCTTGAAACAAATCCTGGAAACACATCAAAACAGAATCTCTTTAAAGCATACATCACACAGGACCTATAAAACAAAAATATAAGTTAAAAAACAAAAACAAAAAACAAAGTATGCAGGCAACAAAGAGCATGATAAATGCAATGGTATCTCACATTTCAATACTAACATTGAATGTAAATGGCCTAAATGCTCTGCTTAAATGATACAGATGGCCAGGCATGGTGGCTCACACCTGTAATCCCAGCACTGTGGGAGGCCAAGGTGGGTGGATCACCTGAGGTCGGGAGTTCGAGACTACCCTGACAAACATGGTGAAACCCCATCTCTAAAAAAATAAAATAAAAATAAATAAATAAGCAATACAAAAGATAAATGAAACAAAAAACTGGTTCTTTGAAAAGACAAATAAAATTGATAGGCCAATAGCAAGATTAACCAAGAAAAGAGAGAAAATCCAAATAACCTCACTAAGAAACGAAACGGGAGGTATTACAACTGACACCACTGAAATACAAAAGGTTATTCAAGGCTACTACAAACACCTTTATGACATAAACTAGAAAACCTAGAAGAGATGGAAAAATTCCTGGAAAAATACAACCCTCCTGGTCGGGCGTGGTGGCTCATGCCTGTAATCCCAGCACTTTGGGAGGCAGAAGCAGGCAGATCACCCGAGGTCGGGAGTTCAAGACCAGCCTGACCAACATGGAGAAACCACGTCTCTACTAAAAATACAACATTTCCTGGGAGAGGTGGCGCATGCCTGTAATCCCAGCTACTTGAGAGGCTGAGGCAGGAGAAACTCTTGAACCTGGGAGGCAGAGGTTGTGGTGAGCCGAGATTGTACCATTGCACTCCAGTCTGGGCAACAAGAAAAAAACTCTCTCAAAACAAAACAAAACAAAATACAACCCTCTTAGCTTAAACCAAGAAGAATTAGATACTCTGAACAGACCAATAACAAGCAGCAAGACTGAAACAGTAATTCAAAAATTACCAACAAAAAAAGCCCAGGACCAGACGGATTCACAGCAGAATTCTACCAGACATTCGAAGAAGAATTGGTACCAATCCTTTGGACACTATTACACAGGATAGAGAAAGAAGCAATCCTCCCTAATTCATTCTATGAAGCTAAAACCAGGAAAGGACACAACCAATAAAGAAAACTGAAGACCAATATCCTTGATGAACGTAGATGCTAAAATCCTTAACAAAAAACTAGCTAACCAAATCCAACCACATATCACAAAGATAATCCACCATGATCAAGTGGGTTTCATACCAGGGATGCAGGGATGGTTTAACATATTCAAGTCAATAAATGTGATATATCACATCAACAGAATTGAAAAAAAAATCACATGATTATCACAATAGACGCTGAAAAAGCACTCAACAAAATCAGCATGCCTTTATGATTAAAATCCTCAGCAAAATCGGCATACAAGGCACATACATTAATGTAATAAAGGCCATCTATGACAAACCCACAGGCAACATAATACAGAATGGGGAAAAGTTGGAAGAATTCCCTCTGAGAACGGAAACAAGGTAAGGATGCCCACTCTCACCACTCCTCTTCAACGTAGTACTGGAAG
>CAUYQU010088336.1:0-91213 GCA_963574635.1 Cheracebus regulus | reverse complement strand
GAGTGTCTGGTAGAATTCAGGGGTGAATCTATCTGGTCCTAGACTTGTTTTGGTTGGTAATTTTTTTATTACCATTTCAATCTCACTGCTTATTATTGGTCTGTTTAGGGTTTCTAATTCTTCCTGACTTAAGCTAGGAGGAGTATCTAATTCTTCCTAACTTAAGCTAGGAGGGTGAGATACTGGTTGACTATAGTGTAACCCCCATCTCAATCCTGACCTTCCTCCCACTCCCCACACCTGATTTCCCAATATGTCCACGTTCCATAGAGGAAACATCTCATTTTCTTAGCTCATGTTAAATCTTGGAGAACAAATACAGTGTGGAATATTGGGGAAAGTGCCAGGAGGACTATATCCTTTTTACTTTCTTTATGCTTTTGAAAAAGTCAGTTCACTTCCATGAACCTCATTTTCCTTATCAGTATTAGGAGGGGATTTGACAAGATGAGGTTCAGCAGACTAAAGTTCATGGGTCAAAGTCAGCCTGGTACCTGTTTTTGTATCCCTGCTTAGGTAAGAATAACTTTCACATTTTTAAATGGCTGAAAAAAAAATCAAAAGATTAATATTTCATTATATGGGAAAACTGTATAAAGTTCAAATTTCAGTGTCCCTTAATAAAGTATTATGAAGACACAACCATAGTTAATCATGTATATATATCATCCATGGTTGCTTTTGTGTTAATGCCCAAAATGCTTATTAGCTGGCCCTGTAGAGAAAAAATTTGCCAACCCCTGGACTAGATGGTCCAATTGTTCCTTAAATAGTAACATTCTGGTCATTTGAATTTGAATTTTATTAAAATTAAAATTATTTGGATTTTAATTTTATTTATTTTAAATAAATTTTTGAATCATTAATAAAATTTTAAATAAATCTAATATATTTTATTAATAATATAAAATTATTCTTTTAAATAACTACCAACTAAAACACTACAAATGTTTTAATGTTCACATATCATTTCTGCAGGTGAGCATATTCAACCTTGAACAATGGAAGATACCAATGATACAGTTTGAATGACCCAGAAAGGCACTCTCATTTCGTATCCCCCCTTAGCCCTCCATTACGCCCCATGATCAAACTCCCATGGTCTTCAATTTTGAAGAAAACTACTCTAAAGAAGTTGGCATTTGGAGTTATGGAATTGTCTCCAGGAGTCCTGATCAGAAAGAGATTCTCTTGCTGGGGAAAGTAAATACCCTGTCAATTGTGTTTGTGGAGGCATTGCTCACTGAATCACCATCTTCTCTTTCACATTTCAGGCCTGGCCCCTGAGCAGGGCCATGTGAGCAGTTCTAGCCAATTAAAAGTCCAACTGCAAATCTCCAGTTCTTTCTCCCCTTGCCTTTGCTAGTCTGCAGACACTTGCTGGAGGGAAGTGTCATAAGATGATGGAGCCTCAGACCATCTGCATACTTTGAGTGATTCTCTCCGCCCCTCATTCAGTACAGGTACAGAATATGTGTTGAAACACATGTACCATGAGCAAGATATAAACACCCAGATTTGAAGATTATTTGCTACAAATCCCTAGTCAATCTTGACAAATACAGTGTGCATAACCATTGCTTGGAGAGTTTGTTCGAATCCATTTCTTAGTGCCCACATCAGGTAAATCAGAATTTCATGTGCAAGGGAGAAGGCATCACATTAAAAAAAATTCAGTCTGTAAATCTGATGCACACCAATGATTAAAAACCACTGTGGATAGCCATTTGCATTCCTTGATCATATTGACAGCAATTACCAGGGCCTTCAAAATCTTTTCACTCACAGCACTCAGAAAATGATATTAGTTATATGACTTGCTGGGCCCAATTGATGAAGCTGTGTGTGCCTAGAAGCTGGATGGGATGGGGATGTAGGAAGGAATGGCTTTCATGCCCTGGGCCCTGCCTGTTCCTAAAGGTGAGAGATGACTATTTCAGATCACCCTTCACGTGTGTAATGCTGTGCAGAGGCATGTGGGTTGGGAAGCTCTGGTGTCAGCCTGGCAGTCTAGCTAGAGCAGGGTGCAGAGGACATGGGACATGGGAAGACCCAACAAGTCTCACCCAAGGAGGGCTCTGGGAGATAGCAATCTGGAGGCCAAAGTGGTGGATTCTGAGTTGATCTTTGTATGGGGTGAGAGGTGAGGATCCAATTTCATTCTACATCTCCATGTGAGAGAACTGCATTAAGTCTTAGAGAGTTGGATGACAAGTTGGATGAGAACAAAGTAGGCTGGGCAAAGTCTAGGGTTTAATAAGAACAGTTCTAAAGGTTTTGTGAATTTTATAATCCTGCTTAATGCTGGCCCTAGTTACATGCTCATTCTAAAGAAGAATTCAGTGCCAGTGAGCTGAAAGGCATCTTTATCTAACCTACAAGCACCTATTCTGTGCCAGGCACTGTGTTTAGAAACAAAGCAGGATGTACATGCAGGGACAGGAAATATTCCCAGGTGCCTCCTCTTGTTGTGTGGGGTTTTCTACAAGCCTTATCTTGGCCCAAGGGCCTGCTTTTGATCAAGGACCACTTCCCTCTTTCCCCCATATCACATCACATTATCTGCTTTTCCAAGCCTTAGCTGGGCCAATTCACCTAAAGCAGTAATACCCAAAGGACAGCCTCATGAATCAGCTCCTCTCCTGCAGTTCACATAGATTCCAGGAGGGCTTTTTCTCTGTTCCCCAGAAACCACCGGACACAAAGCACCTGAGTGTCTGAAAAATATTATGTTTAAGTACATCTGTGCTCTTCTGGGCGAGGCGCAGATTTGGAATACTTTACAGTAGGAGATGTTCTGGTGTAAGAAATGATAAGTTACTGCATTGATAATAAAATACATCATCTGTCTGCCCTGAAGAGCTCTTCTAAACCTTAATTATTATCATTAAACACAAGTGTAAGTGCTCTGGAATTTCATACCAGGGCGGGGCTCTGTGAAGTAGCACTTCAGTTTCCCCAAAGGGCTGGCTGAGAGCAGGGAGCAGGCCCACAGAGATTTGGACATAACCACGACCACTCCTTTGAGTGGAATTACTTGGAATTATTTTAGTGACAACTGGTTGGATGTTGAAACGATGTAAATGCTGTGGTTGGAAGCACTGGTATTCTCCTGGCTACACTGTCTCAGCTAGATGACTCGCAGACCCAGGTTACCATAGTCATCTTTCCAAAACCAGTGAAGGGAATTCCCAAAATTTTCCTAACCTACTGGGCATCTTTACAGGCACAGAATAAAACCTTTTGAAACAGAGTCCTCAACTTGCTGTGCAAATGCTTCACTCATGCAATGAATCACAGCTGGTGCAACTTACATTGCATGTAGTATCCCCTTGTGCTTCAAGTTCATATTTGTGTCAAATCTGCCCATTCAGTGCTTCTATGGGGCTCCTGTTGTGTAGCTAAATCTATGCTAGGTGCTGTAGGAATTTAGAAAAATTATAAGGGAGTCTCATCATGGAGGAGCTTACAATCTAAGAATAAAACGAGTATCATCTGAAGCACCAAACTCATGTCAGATGAATTTGGGTTCTGGCTATGTGAACTTGGGTCCCAGATTTTATCTTCTGAGTCAAATTTCATCCTGTACAAGTTAAAGATAATGATAACTACCTTGAGAGGCATTTTTGAGAATTAAGTCAGATAATGCTCATCAGGCACTGAGTGCAGAAACTGACCCAGCGTGAGGGCTCAGTAAATGTGAACCATGGTGATGACAATGATGAAACAATGATAAGCAATAGAATGGAGTATATGTACCATACATCTGATACGAGTTTGGAAAAGGGAGAACCTGTTGAGGTTAAGATACTCAAAAATGGTTTATAATAAAAAAGGGACCAGTGTTGAGCCTGGAAGGATACATAGAATTCCAGTGGTGGAGGTTAAAAGAGTTGACATTCCAATTGGACAAAATAACTACAGTTGCTGAAAGCATTCAAAGTTGGCAGTAAGACCTGCTGTGATATTCCATTCAATGGATCTCATTTCAATGTATTACTTCATTGTGTGATTAATGAAATGCAAGGAACTCCACAGGAGAGGCATCCACTGAAGAGGCATCCAGGCTTAGTCTCCTAGTGACCACTCCTAATTGTTTGGATTCTAATATATTTCTAGAGGCAACACCCTCCAATATTGCCAGTGGTATGCTTTAAAACTGAAGATTATGGATGGAATTAAATTTGCTAATCCACTGACCTTAAAACAGAGGGATTATACTGGTTTATTTAAGTGGGCCCAACAGCATCAGGATTGTTCTTCAGTGTGGAAGAAGGAGGCAGAATGGGGAGAACAAGAGCGATGACAACCTGAGAAGGGACTCCTGCTGACTTTGAAGGTGGAGGAAAGTGGTCATGAGCCATAGAATAGTCTCTAGAAGCTTGAAAAGGCAGGGAAACTGATTCTCCCCCACAGCCTCCAGAAATGACTGACAACATCTTGATTTTATCCCAGTGAGACCCCTGTTGGACAGTTGACCTTCAGTACAATAAAACAATACATCTGGGTTGTTTTAAGCCACCAAATTTTGGTAATTTGTTATAGCAGTGATAGAAAGCTCATACAATAGCAGAAGCTTTTGATGTAGGTAGTCCAGATGCTTATTATATATTTAAATTTCGGCTTTTATATTTAAATTTCCAAGAGCTCTTTTTCATACAAAAAAGTTTTTTGTGTTTCGTACCATCCTACTCTTGTTTAGTGTATAAAATAAAAGTCAGATGGCAATGGCATGCTATCTTTAATTTGCTTTGAAGAAAATAACTCTCATCCTAGGATTCAACATTGAGGGCAGAAGAAAGAGGGAAGAGGGAAGGAAGAAAGAAACAAAAGATCAGTTGTTTCTGTAAATGCCCCTCAATTGGATCTTTCTGATGTTTTACAATGAGTCCTAATTGTATCACATTATGAGGTGTACAGTATCAGTTTGTTCCATTATTGGTGATGTTGGCCATGGTGCCACTCTTCAAGTTTTAATATGATAAAGTCACTATTGTTACGCTTTGTAATTGGTAAGTAATTTATGGAACAATAAAGATTTTCTTTTCTATTCATACACTGATGATTCTGGCCTGAATCAATTATTACTACATTGGCTGCAAAGTGGTGGTTTTTTTAACTGCATCATTCTTTCTTCCTACATTATTAGTTGGCATTTTCTGTAATGCAGAGCTTTTCCTTCTCTTCCACTTATTTACTCATTTATTTTTATTTTTGACTCATCTATTCTTATTTCATACTAGTTATACCATATTGCTATGATTGTTTGTTTACCAGTGGGATAGAAAATCGATTTTAAATCTCTTTCACCCAGTTTTGGCATTGTGCTTATCAAGCACTTAAAGGGGGAATGGTCTACCTTTGCGTTGTTATAGGGAAAATATTAAAATATCAAAGTAGCCAAGTATTTTCTTCTAAACATCTTTTAATATTTTTCCCCAAAGTAAGTAACTTTTAAAATCTGGATACTTGCCTTAAAAGAGACATGGCTAACCAAGATGTGACACCATTGATCTCTCTTGGGCATGACTTGAATGCTGAGTCTTGATTTTTGTTTGTTTATTTCTTGACTTGATTTTTCAGAGGAAGTTACCCAGTGTTGAACCGGGTTTTAAAGCATCACTTGCACAAGCAAAATATGCGTCACTGTAGCCCTAGTCTCTGATCAGGTCTCAAATTCCTATGGTCCTTCTCCCTATTGCCACCTCACCCTCCAGCTCTTATTCATTAGAACAGAGGTTCTAATCTAAAATCTTGAGACCCCTGGGTGAATTTGGGTAGGAAAAAAGTGCATATTTCCTTTTATTAAACTCTAAGAACAAAATTAGCATTATCTCCAAATATGAAGGTGGATGCCATTGGCACGTGTTTACTGGCAGTACTTGTGACTTTCTCACCAAGAGAAACCACATATTTCTTTATATTGCATTACAGTTATTGAAGATCTTCCCATACATTTTGCATTCACCCCTACTTCAAATGCAAGTTGTTATTACATCTGCCACAGATCTTGTTACTTAACACATTAATAGAGGAGGTCATATATCACTGTACTACATTTAAAATAAAAATCTCTTGATGACTAAATTTCAATACAAGTAGTTTCCTTGCCAATTCTATGTATATTATTTTATGTGTTTAAGAAAAAAATTCTGAGAAGAGTTCCAAAGCTTCTCAGACTACAGAGGGATTCATGGCATAAAACATTATGGAATACTCGACTCGCATTAAGGCCTCTTACTAGCCTTTTTTATCCAAGGCTGCTACATCGGAAATGGGAATTCTTTCCCCTTGCCTTATGTTTTAGTAATACATAGTGAAGGATCTGGTGGCTTAAATCCACATTCGCAAAGACTAACTACCAAGAGAAATGAAAAACAGAAAGTTTTCTATGATCAGGTTGGAGTGTCTACCATTAGTTGTTAATTATTTGTACATTTTAAGTCAAAATCTGCTCATATTCTATACCCTAAGCACAATTAGTCTAATGCTTCTTTTTTTATCAAGTGGAAAAAATGATAACCACATCGTGTCAGAAAAGTCACAGCACATAGTTTAAAACCTAGTTTGTTTTCTCATTTAAGATTATATTCTTACATATAAAGATTTAAGAAGCTCCTTTTACTCATTGTAAGTGATTTAGAATATGGGCTTTGGGTTAGACAGATGAAGATTTCAATTCTGATCTCACTACCTGCTTGTTTTAGAGAGTTAGAAAATTATTTTTTAATCTCTATTAACTTTAAGTTTTCTCATTTTAAAAGTAATGATAATATGTCACAATATTGTTGGGTAAATTAAAGGAGAACATATATGTAAAACAACCAGCACACTACTTGGCCCATAGATGATGACTATTCAGTGAATTCATGCAAAATTTGCATTCACTCTTAGTAGACAAGCAACAATTTAGTCAAACATCTCTGGAAGGGGCCTAACATTTGGAAAAAGTAATGACGGAATAATATTGCAATGCTATCCTCCCAGTGTTTGCTTTTTTTAAATTCCTCCTGTGGGATTCAAGCCCTACTCATGGACTGAAACATGAACATTTTGCTTCTGTTTCTGATGGGTTTCTTTATTTAGAGTGATGAAGATTATTTATCTAGTCAATAGAAATAAAGTTGTCAATGTGTTTCTACTTTACTCCCTCACTGCTTCTGTCACTTTGATAGACTGCTGAAAACTTCTTCTGAAATGATTTACTTGGTTTTAGGCGGATGAATAGATACTGGCAACACACTCATTTCCACTTCAAGTTCAGAGGAATTCGTGTCTCTACTTTGATCCTTTTTGATTGCATAGATTCAGACAGCTTCTATGCCAGCCTTCTCACTGTACAGAGGAAGAGGATAGGATCATGTCAAGCACAGCTTAATTAACTTTACATTTGTTGTCAGAAACAATATACTCAGTTTAGTAAGACGTAAAACCTGGTGGTCTGCTTTTTTTAAAAAAAAGCCCTTTTTAGATCTACCTTCCATGAAATAAGTACTAAGGAGTAATTTAAAGAGGCATCCCCAAGTAGCTGATGCCCATTAGTTTGATAGAAACAGTACCATCTGCCAGTAATGGGCATCAAAGGCCTTACTATTACAGGAACCCAGAAACAGGCTAGAACAGCTACAACTGCTCCAATTAAAAATAATAATAAAGCTCCAGGGGCAGTGGCTCATAACTATAATCCCAACACTTTAGGAGGCTGAGGCGGGTGAATTGCTTGAGGCTTTGCCTGGCCAACATGGCAAAGGCTCATCTCTACTAAAAATACAAAAATTAGCTGGGCATGGTGGCACATGCCTGTAATCTCAGCTACTCAGGAGGCTGAGGCAGGAGAATTGCTTCAACCTGGGCGGAGGTTGCAATGAGCCGAGATCACGCCACTGCACTCCAGCCTCGGCAACAAAGTCAGACTCCATCTCAAAATAAATAAGTAAACAAATAATAATAATAATGAAGAACAGAATGTATTTGATCAAATAAGAAACTAAATGTTCCTCCTACTTCACATTTTCCCCCAAGTAATTTTCCAATTGGTGTCAAGCCCTGTAGACAGTATAGTATTGGATTTTTGTTCCAGGACAAAAACAAATGCTATCATCTTCTGATAAGTCCACAGTGACAGAACCAGACATACTGAGATTCTGGTTTTTTATAGGTTGGAATGGTGGGTAGAAAGGAAATGCAATGTTTACTATTTAAAGTATATTTGAAATAGTGATTGATATTTCTTAATGAAAAGTGACAGTAATCCTTGTAATAAATACTGACATGGGTAAATAAAAGAGGTTGTGGAATTATTTTAAGGGAGACAAATCATTAAGACAAGGAGATGCACAAATCAAAACTTCAAGGTCCTTTTTGTTTTGGACATCTCTGATTTAGTAAATAAATGCCAGAGAAAAAGTGCAGCAGTTGTTACCAGCATTTTACTTAGGCCTCCTTCTGTCATCTGATACACTTTGTAAAAGCCAGATAAAAGATTATCTTGTAGTGGTAGTAGCAAGAATAAACAACTTTCTTGGGTGGTCATGTGATAGTCTTCATAAAGGCATTGTATCACCACTGCATCGTCTCTCAGCCATGTTTCCAAATTATTTCTATACAATTTATGGATGTCATGCATGCATGCAATCCGAAGCAATGTGAGCTTTTTGCTATTGAAGGCTTTTCTTGGCAGGAGCAAGAAAGCCTCTGATAATGGCTTTCTAGACAGCTATTCAGTACCTGAATGAGCAGAAAAAAAACTCATGTTGAAGAGGTGAGACCAATGACTTCAAGTAGGGAAATTGAAAGGAGTTCAGCAGAGTGAGAAGGAGCTAAATCTAAGCAGCGATGAAAATCTATAGGCTGCATTTGATTCTTAGTAGACGTGATCAGTGATTTTAAAGACTATTGAAGGGTGATCTATTGCAAGTGACCCTAGTAAATCGTCTCTCATTTATTTAATTCCCAATCTCTCCAAAAACTGAATTCTGACTCTTAAAAACTAAGAAAATTCCTAGTCTTAATATAACGAACAGAAAAGGAGATACATTGAAGATAAAATATAGCTTTATGGTAAGTGCTGATAACAATACATAGAAAAAGGCAAATAGAGAATGTCATGCTTTATAGAGAAATTAGTTCCCTACTAAGCTCCTTTTTGATGTTTTCTGTAAGTCTTCTGCACCATGATGACTTCATGGTAATAAAAGGAGTCTTCGTTTTATTCCATGCCGTAGAGTCCATGCTTGGAGGCAGATTGCTTGGCTTCCGTCCCAGCTCTTCCAGTGTGAACTTGAATAAGTTATTTAACTTCTCAAAGCTTCAGTTTTCAGACATGTGAAATGAGAAGCCTAAGGTACTATCTATTTCACAAACTAATCCCCTTGAACATGCTTAGCAGTGTCATGTCATTTTACGCACGACATAAACATGTGGTGTTTGTTCACTATTATTGTAAGGGCTCCTCTGGTGGTGATTATGCCATGCAAATGAACAGTAAGAATAAATAATAGTTACTAATATTTTAGCATCTATTATGTTTCAGACAATGAGCTAAGGATTTTACATGTATTGTTAGTCCACCCCGAACTAAAGGCAAGACAGAGTAAAAGCATGTTCTGGAGAAAGTAAGTGTTCAGCAATTGATTAGAAGGATGGACACAATTAGTAGCTAGTCAGATAAGGAAAACGTACCCATTTGAGAATGATGTAGCATCCTACAAAAGGAAAGCTTCTTGAGATGAGATGTGACTCTTCCCACCAAGAACCTAGAATGGGACAGGAATATCAAAAAAAGACATAGTTTTATTTGGAGTTTCAACAAACTTCAGCACTTTTTCAATATAAAAGATCATATTAAGTCATTTTAGATGAGAGAAAAGCCAATTCAGGAAATTAGATTTTGTCAGCATACCTTGGATTTCTAAAGAATTGCAGACCAAATGTGATTATCAATTTTCAAACATCTGGGTGGTCATAGAGGACCAAAAAATAATGACATGGAACTCAACTTAGTCTCATTTTTCCCTGCTGAAGTCATCATGGCAATATTTAAGCTCTGAGTCAAGTGCTTCCTGTGTAGTTAGCATGCCTACTTGTGGAAGAAGCCCATTGGAACAGTGCTGACAATTTTTTTTCCTGTTGCTGTTATGACAAAAAGGGGGAAAAATAAGAAACATATTACTTGAGAAGATTTGGCCATTCAACCCATTAATTATATGTTGTACTGGGGATAACACACTCCTTTTTTAATGCAAATGTCACTGGATGATATGTCAGTTTTCACATTTACTGGAACTTCAATTAAATAAGATTTTAATATAACAGTAAGAACAAACAGAACTAGTAAAAAGGGAATGTTGACTGGGAAAGTTGGAATCTTTGAGTAAAGCAGAATTGGGTTGAAGTCATCTGCGGGTTGTGAGGAGTCACAGTATTATAGGGGCAGTGAAGGTCCAGAAATTGTAAAGAAAGAACATAATAGATGGGGAAAGTTTACAGAAAAAAAAAAAAGAGAAAGAGAAAGAATGAAAAAAATAGAAGACGTTGAAAAGAGCCAAAGATAAATTTATCAACTTTCAAATTCCATGTGGCTATAATGCCAGAAACCAAAAATTTCCTTGCAAAACTATCCTGCTACTTAGGGCAAGAAAATTTCTGATAAGTTTTCTGCATTATATGTGTAATAAACTGATTCAAGGTAAAACTATAGCCTATGCAGCTTCTGATCACTTCTTCATCAACATCAGCTTTTCCCAGGGAGCAGGGCTCATGTCATTGCTGGAGGGAATTTAGCTGGCTTAATGCAGTGATTGTCAATCAGGATTTTCAAGCAGGGTGCAAAGATTCATACAATTGTGAGGTGTTGCTAGTTGTGAGGTGTTGCTGGTTCTATATTTAATAAATTAAACATGTTAATAAATAAACTTATTATGGTTGTAAAAGATTCAAATAATACAAAAATATGGATGTATGGAATATGTATGTATCATCTCCCACCCTAATCTTACTCCCTTTCCTTAACATAAGCACATGTTCACAGCTTCATGTTTTTCTTTTTGATATTTGTGATTTATGTCTCTATCCCCCAGAAACCATAATAAAGAAAAATTCTTTCATTGTCTTCTAATACTTTTATAGTTTTATTTCAAAAAGTAGTTTTTGTTTCCCATGTAATATAAAATGTTTATATATGGCATGCAGTAGAAATTTGTTTTTTATTATTTTTTTAAACAATAAATTGCAATTGCCCCAATATGATTTATAGAATGGTTCTTTTCTCTACTGGTGAGGAATGCTTCTTTGATGATATAAGTCATAACCACACTTGGGCCTGTCATTGGACTCTATTCCATTGATCTTATTATCTATTTGTGTGTCATTATCACTCTTATAGTTTCTACAATTTTATCTACATTCTGTCCTCTGTAGGGAAAGTCTTTTTCTGTGTTCCTTTGGGGGTAAAGCAGTTAGCTATTCTTGCACATATCTCTAGATAAACTCAAGAACCACCTTCTCAGGTTTCAGTTTTTTAAAGCTTGATGGAATTTTTGTGAATTTTTAATATTAATCTTAGAAAAAATAACATTTGTGTGATTACATATTCCCATGTAGTAAAGTGGATTTTTTCCTAATGTATTCAAATCTACTTTCATGCTAAGTACTGTGGTTCTTGTTATATGTCTGTCTACTTTTTGTAAAATCTTCTAGGATATTTCAAAATTTTGCAGTTATTGTAATGAAAATACTTTTATTGAATTTTTTAATATAAGCATCATGAACAAAGAATTATTTTACTAATAATTTACTAGTTTTTTATATGTTGTAAAACAAGAAGAAAAACAAAAAGATTAAACTTAATAGTTTGGGCACTTAGTTATCCTAGTTCTCAGTACCACAAGTTTCTGGTTTTGGTTTATCAGTTTTGGATACTATCCATTATCTCCTGCTTTAGGGATGATATAATCCTACCATCTATTTCATGTTGGTATCTAAGAAGCTCTGTTAATCCATCAGTGACTGCCAGCTGATAATAGAACTTGCCTCTGGTGATTGTGGGTGTCTTTGCTGGTCTTATTGGGATATTCTGAGGACCCATCTTCAGGCTGCATCATTTCTTCCTGGGTTCAGTGGCTACCTATAGCACTGGTCTCCCTCCCTCCTTCCCTCCCTCCCTTCCTTCTTCTTTCGTTCTTTCTTTCTTCTTCCTTTCTCCTTCTTTCCTTCCTTCCTTCCTTTCTCTCTCTCTTTCTCTTTCTTTCTTTCTTTTCTTCCTTCCTTCTTTCTTTCTTTCTTTCTTTCTTTCTTCTCTTTCTTTCTCTTTCTTTCTTTATTCTTTCTTTCTTTCTTCTTTCTTTCTTTTGACAGAGTCTTGCCCTGTGGCCAGGCTGGAGTGCAATGACGTGATCTCAGCTCACTGCAACCTCTGCCTCCCTGGTTCAAGCTATTCTCCTGCCTCAGCCTCCTGAATAGCTGGGACTGCAGGGGCATGAGACCACACCCTGCTAATTTTCTGTATTTTTCGTAGAGACGGGGTTTCAACATGTTAGCCAGGATGGTCTCAATCTCCTGACTTCATGATCCACGTGCCTCGGACTCCCAAAGGGCTGGGATTATAGGCATTAGCCACCGTGCCCTGCCTAAATTGCACTGTTTTCTGTGCTCATGGTCACCATTTCAATATAGGGAAAAATTCTACTGCTTTTGCAAGGCCTCACACAGAGCTAACCCTTTTCTAGTGCCCCTGAAAAACCCTCCTGCTCCTTATACTGGTTGATTTTCAGTTCTGAGCACCCCCCAAAACAGCTTGCCAATCATCTCCTGTGTGTGTTTTGGGCTATGATGCCCTCTAGTCTTGTGTCTCTGTCATTCCAATCCTGACTTCCATACTTCAGAAACATCTTAAGACTTCCAGTTTGCTAGGAAGATTCCTTTCTCAACAGTTTGTTTTCTTTTAAAAATATAGGTATGTTTTCTCATTTCAAGGCATCCAGAAAGGAACGGGGCACAGATACAGGTACACCCAGGTAGCTATCTTAATCCAATCGTAAAGTAACTAAGATTATTTTAATATTTATTTTATTTAACGCGGAACAACACAAGAGCCTTCAGGAGCCTACTGAATAGGGTAAGATGGCAGGAGAGCACTGATGAGTATAACCATGACTCAGCTCAACACCTCTGCTTCCATCTCCAATCACACAGCTTTATATGCTCTTGCTTTATAGTCATCCATTGTTTAATTTAGACTTATAATTGACCATTGTTGAAAGACAGGAAGCATAAGGAACATTGACCTTGGAATATAAATGTTAAGGACAAATGATAAACAGTAACAATTCTACAAATTTGCCTCAGTGATCTTTGCCGTATCTATAGGTTATATTCATTTAATTCAAAATCTGTTGCATAGGAGGATTTTACAACTTTAAAAAAATAACCATTTTAAGGCAAAATATGTTATTATATCCATCTGAGTTTTCATTTGTTGACAATAAAGAGTAGCTACATCACAGTGGGATACTGGTAAAGCAATGTTTGCATTAGCAGTTTAAAACATTCTCTCTCATGTGGTATTTTAGAAAATAAGACATCAATATAAGCCTCCAAAATTAAAAAAAAAAATCAGAGTTTATATTGAGTTATAAAAGCAGTTTAGTATAATTTTGATTTCTAAAACATATCAACGTTTAACCTACATTTTCATATAAACTGTCACAAAACCAACATAATCTGTCATTAAAAGTTTGAAATTTATTTTTTATGAAATAATTTCAAAAAATTAAATTATGTGCCTTTATAAGATCAATGTGAAAGCAGCAATTTCCTTTTATATAATGACTTACTGAAAAGTACATTAAAATTCAATTTTTACTTCAAATAATATTTTTAAATTTAAAAATTAAAAGAATTTTTAATTTCATTCCTGAAGTAAAAGATTTTTATGAGACAATTTTTTGTTCAATATTCTGCAAAAATAATGTAAAGACTAAAACGTTCTGAGTATTCAGAACATTGCCTGTTACTGTGAATGTGAGTCTTAAGTCAAAAGATGTTGCAAGATGATTTTTTGAAATAACTCTAAGGAATACCTTAGGGACTGGACATGCAGAGTAATAAAGCTATATTAGAGATGGACGTTTGGAGAGAGCCCCTTTGAAATACTTTGCTTAGTTTTCTAACATTTACATGAATGTCACTAGTAAGTACCTTTGAAAATCAGATAAGTTTCTAAATAGCTATGATCAATCTCAATAATTATCAGTGATTCAACATTAACCTGAAGAAATATAAAATTGTATGTTCATTAATTATTTTGATGAACATACTATCTATTGAGTTTGGCAATATAGCAATAATGGGTGGTGTCTGATCACCAGTTTTATGATTCTGAATGACTTTGTTAATTTAGTAAAAATAAACCTAATATGGTTATGTAGTAATGGCTAGAATAAATGCCTCCTTTTTTGACTATTGCATCCTAGTAAAATCAAGTAACTATAGCAGTGTTGGTGCAAATTTCATAATGATAGTCTGGAAGAGAGAAATAACATCCTGAAAAACATACCAATCACTTAGAAAACAGAATTGCGGGTGAGGCAACTTCTGTCAAAATGGCTCTATTGTGAGAGCAGTTAGAGTTGAAGAGTTGGCCTTACAGAGAGCAGTCGCAAATATTTCTCTCCACACCCACAGGACAGATGGCAATCACATGTGCTAAACATTTCACTATGCTTAACCAGAGTGGTTTGTCCCAAGCACGTTAGCTATATTTCTATTTTATGAATTTCAAGGAAACGTATCAGAAGTTAAATGGACGAGAGTCATGCATTTTATTATGGAAAATCTTAACCAAATCCTATACATAAGACAAAAAAGTCTTAAAAGATATGTTCTAACTGTAACTATTAATACTTAGAACAATCATGTATAATAAACCTCATACACTGTTCTCACACACCAGTGAATTGAGATGTCATAATTAAGAACCATCACCTTAGGATACCAGGAACATATGCCTTCAAGATTTTTAATATGCTTGGTACATTAGTTTGCTGGGTCCATTGTAACACAGTATCACAAACTGAGTGACTTAAACAACAGAAATTAATTGTCTCACAGTTCTGGAGATGAGAAGTCCAAAATCAAGGTGCTGGAAGGATTGGTTACTCCTGACGGCTATGAGGGAAAAATCTGGTCCAGAACTCTCTCTCTTGGCTTATAGGCAGCCATCTTCTCTTTGTCTGTGTTTCTTCATTGTCTGTCTGTGTGTCTGTCTCTGTGTTCAAACGTCCCCCTTTCATAAACATAGCAGTCATACTGGCTTACAGCCCATTCTAAAGACCTCATTTAAAATTGATTACCTCTGTAAAGACGCTATCTCCAAATAAGGCTACGTTCTGAGGTGCTGAGGTTTAGGATTGCAACATATCTATTTTTTCATTTTTGTCAGAGACAAAATAGGATGCTAGTCTCCCAGGCTGGAGTACAGTGGCTATTCACAGACCTCATCATAGAACACTGCAGCCTTGAACTCTTGGGCTCAGCCTCCTGAGTAATTGGGACTATAGCACATGTCTAGCCCAACATATCTAATATCTGAAGGGCAGGACACAATTCCTCTCATCTGACTTGATTTGAAACTAAAAAATGCTTGGAATATTAAAATTAATCTCTGAGAAGACGAGTACACAGCTGCTTAAGTCCAGACTACCAGCAAATGCCAAGTGAATAAGGGAATGCAAACATTTCCGTGATGAACAATTCTCACAGAGATAAATTAAAACATGGAAGACCAAGAAATAAACATGGGAATTGGGAGCAAGAAAATTAGTTTGGGGAAAGATGTTGACGTAAAACGTTAGTTGATCTAGGTGATAAATGTAAGGAAATCTTTAAATTACTGATGCTTCTCTTACTTCAGGACTGGACCTATGAGTATTCCTGAGGAAATATATGGATATTCTCCCTCCAGGTGGCCCTAAAAGCTGATAATTGTAGATGTATCCCTATTCATGTATTTCTGTCTGCCATTCAGAATTACTGATAATAAAAAATAATTAGTTTTTCATTAACACATTTTTCTCATGTATTTTCTCTTTACCCACCAAAAATTAGATGAAAAGAAAATACATTGGTTAAGAATAATATGAAATATTTCCAAAAAGAAGCAGGTACATTAAATAGGTTGTAATTTCTAAATATAAACATTCTTTTTAGAAATGATTCTAACAACTATTTTCAAAGATTTCAGAACACACATACACATTCACATACTTTTTGTTAAATGAGGCTATCGAGGCTGTAGCCTAGGGCTTGGCTTGATGTCCAGGACCAGCTGTATAATTTGTGGTGTCCAGTGCAAATGAAATGCAGGGCACCTGGTTCATAAATTATTAAGAATGGAAAGACCAAGACAACAGAACATCAAGCCAAGTGAGGGCCCTCCCAGGCATGGGGTCCTGTGTGGCTATGAGTCGTGAGACCATGAAGTTGACCCTTTAACATCACATGGCCCCTGAGAGGTGTACAGCTCTTCTCTAAGCTCTTATGCCTCAGAGAATAATTTCCACTCTATGAAACTTTTCTCATTAAATCATAATAAGAATATCTTAAGATTTAACAGTTAGACTAACAAATTATTTGAAGACTTAATAAAATTTGAAGCCTAAAGGAAAAACAGGATGTGATTTCATTTTTGCAAGCATATAAAAACTTTTGCTCTCTTATTATTTGCATATTGTTGACTCTTTCCTCTTCTCCTTTGTGTCCTCATCTCCCCTTTCTACACGTCTAACTATAGTAAGGAGTGGAAGCATGACCTCATGTGCTTGTGTACTTAGGAAAGCATTGGTTATGTTTTCTGTTTTATTTTTAAAGGAGTTAAATCAAGAAAAATAATAAATGTTGTATAGCACCTTACAGAAATGGATTTGCATACATTACTCATCTTTGCTTTAGTCACCATCATGAATTTAGATGAAAACAATATTTCGTGAATAACAATTGTGCCTTTATAAAGGCTAAATGGGACTTTCTCCTGGGTTAGAGGTAGAAGGCCAGATGATCTGGGTGAGTTTTTGTTTAACTCTCTACTTCTCATTAAAGACATGGTGCTGTGTCAAATTAAAGCATGATGATTTGACATCTTGAATTCCTGAGAACCTGTTTAGCTGGGGAGAAACCTCTTGGTCACTATGCATCTGTCTGCCCTGCGATCTCCCCTAAGTTGCTGCTCTTACCTGCAGCTGTTCCATGAGCTTTGGAGAAAACTCTGTCCTTTCTGTGATGTTGCATCACTCTTCCAGGGACTTGTGGCTATTCAGCAGATGCAGGGAACTCCCTGGAAGAATAGATGAGGGCCAGGCTCACAAGTCTTCCTCAGCCCCATCCAAGAGTGAGTCATGGGGAAAAGAAAGGATTGATGTGCTTATAGTAAGTAAATTTTAATAAGACCATTCAATAGGAGATATTTCTGTTTGTATAATATAAGATCAGTAGCATTTATGATTTCAGAAAAGCAAGCTAATCCAATTTCTGATATTTCAGGTAGAATGATATGAAAGATAATTTCTCTCAAATATTTACCCTGTAAGATTGCATTTCTAGAAAGATTGTGTCTTGGGGAGGAAAACGGAGGAGACTGCTCTTCTTTTAAAAAGGATATTTGGATCTCTTTACTTTCTCCCTGAAACAACTGATCATTGACAAGTGACAGCCATTACTCTGAAGAGCAGGAGTTTGTGACTTCTTTGACCCATTGCTTGCTGTAGGTAGCATCACTTTCTAGCAATATTCTTAAAATTAATGTAATTTAATTTTGTCATTGAACAAATAAAATTAATATTTGTTCTGTGTGGATCAAATTATAAAATGTATACGAAAATAATAATCCCTAATCTCTATTATAAAGATCATTGTATTTTGATGCATATACCTAAATATAACATTGTTAACAACACGTAATACCCATCCCAATGGAAAGAGAAGTATTCAAATATTTTCTATTCTATGCTGACTTTGGCCAAGAACTTCCTGCACCCATTTCTCCACCCAGGCTGCCTTTAACAGCTAAGGATTCTAGATGCATCACTGATCACACATTTGTAATAGTCATTTCTGTTATCTTCAGAATGTCAAACCGAGTTACACCTGGCAAGATTCAAAGTCCTACTAAACAACTTCCACCTCCCAAATTTACTTACTCTAGAACACAATATTTTATCACTAAAAAAAAAAAATCTACACTTAGGCCAGGCGTAGGGGCTCACGCCTGTAATTCCAGAACTTTGAGCAGTTGAGGCGGGCTGATGGCTTAAGCCCAGGAGTTCAAGATCAGCCCCAGCAACATGGCAAAAACTTGTCTCTGCAACAAAACAAAACAAAAACAAAAATTAGCCAGGCATGGTGGCATGTACCTGTAGTCCCAGGTACTCTGGAGGCTGAGATAGGATAATTGCTAAACCCCCAGAGGTCAAGGCTGTAGTGAGCCATGATCACACCACTGCACTCCAGCCAGGGAAACAGACTGAGACTCTGTCTTGAAAAAAAATAAATAAATCTACTTTTAAGGCTATTTTTCCTAAACTGCAAAACAATATGGCTATATTGTACACATAGCAAAGGCTATTGTAAAAATAATCATTAATCCACAAATCTAAAGTTATAGAGAAATTAAAAAGAGCTTAAACATGCTCTGGACATTGACTTAAAAGCATCTTCACAGAAATGGTTTAAATTTTACGAATTGCAAATGTAACATTGGCTTAGCTCCCAGGTTTTAGATTTGTCACTCATGTCTGCAGAACACATGCTCTGAGAAATAAAAGAAGGTTGGCTAACTTGAGTTCAGTTAAATTAAACTTCCTTTGAAATTTTCAAAAAGGGCAATTATTTGAAGTAAAGATGTTGAAATATTTGCACCCTAGTGCTTTATGACAATTTCTATAGTATATTCCTTTACAAAGCAATTTAAAAGTTCTTTATTGTTAACCACTGAGTCATGAAACTCTTTACATTTCCTCTAATTCAATCTGTCATATTTAGACATGTGGGAATGTTTAAGATTTCCACTCCCTGGTAACAAGCTTATGAGCATTGTTGCAAAAAATGAAATCCACAAAAGCATGAGAAAAGACACATACATGATGTATTCCCGCTATATAAAAAAGCAATTACCCTTTGAAAACTGGCGAGTGATTGAAAACATACTTGTGATGATACAAGATGCAAAGTAAAACATGGCTCATGCTTTGAGTTTTCTGAGTCTTTGGAAGCAGATCGGGGTTGTTTGAATGTAAGACAGCTGTCATCTGTCTGCCTGCATTGGTCAGTGGCTTAAGATCTCATAGCAAGGCAAGCAGGACTTATTTTCAACCTCTCATTTCATGAATTCTTGTTTTACCAGAACAGGACCAGAAAAGCAGAGGGTGATATATCTGTCGAGACTAGCTAACAGGTCACATATGTGCTTTTTAGGATGATCACTAGCTGCTATCTGTGTCAACTTAAAATAAATGTTTAACGTGCATATGGGCATATGCAGTAAAACTAGAAGGAACAACATGAACAGAATAGTTCTTGTTGGGTAAATCGCCTTGCTGGCTATTTTTAAAAATGGAAAACATGGTACTCATTGTCAGCTTTTTTACACACGTTTTGAAGTTTAACACCATCGGAGGATGAGAGATCCCCTTTATTGGTGGAACATCCATTGGATTTAGCTCCTTGAGAACTTCAGAATTCTAAGCCTGGTTTGCCACCAACGTGGCTTGACAGTATCAGAAGCAGTCACAGTATGTGGCACAGATAGGCAGTGTCTGTTTTCTCAAAACATGACTCTGATGAACCTTGCTTTCTGTTGAAATATTCTCAACCCACTGATAGGCACTTGGAGTTTTTTGTAATTAAAAGTATTTTTAAAACTCTCTTTGTCTCTATTTTGGGGCATTGATAAGACATCCACCCCCAACTAATTTGATTGGAGTTGCAGGTGTATCATCACATGACTGCAAATGAGTAATTAGACTAATTAGAAATTTTTTCCAAGATCCAGAGCTAAAATAGAAATTTGGTTTAATATGCAATGACTTAACCAATTGTACCACACTACTCAGGAAAAGACAGTAAACAGCTACCTAGTTTATTGAGTGTTTAGTCAGCATTGGGTTTACAAATATCATTGCACTTAATTCTTCCAACATCCCTGATAGGAAATTATTATCATGCCTATCTTATAGATGAGAAAACAGAGGATCTGAATGACTGTGTAACCCTCCCAAGTTAATTTTTATAAGTGATAGATCCAAAATTTTGATTCATGGCTGTCTGATATCAAAGAACAGAGGTTACCAAAAACAGGTTCTGTGTCAGAATCCCATAAACAAGATTTCTGGGTTACTTCCATTGTAATTCAGTTGATCTTGGGTTAGAGAGGGGATGAGTGAGAAAGCAATTTGTGTCTATTCAAAGCTCAGCAAGACATTCTGCTGCTTATTTAGGCTTTGAAACCACTGACTCATAGATGGAAAAAGAGAAGCTATGCCCATTCCAGCACACTATTTAGGTGAATAGTACCCTGTCAAGCCAGGAAGAGGGAGAGGACTACCCTTCCAATAAATGTGACCATTATGAAGATGTAAAATTATGGAACCCTGAGATGATTTAACATTCTTACTTTGTAATGAATTTCTTTTCTTCTGGTTCTAGTTCATCACGCCTATGAAAACATGTCTGCCCAGGTAGCTCATCTCCTGGGAAAGAATATATTGACCTGCTCATCTAGACACTTCAGCCCTTTCATTAAGGTTTAACACAGTGATCTCGGTGAGTGGTGGCTTTGTGAATCCCCAGCTTCCAGACAATGTGTGTGCCAACAATTCAGCCTTCAAGTTTGAAGGCTGGACCCTGGACCTTAATGCATCCAAACAAGCAAATGCCACCCTGAATGAATGTCTAGCAGCAGCCTTCTCTGGGTGATGCACACACCCTGCTCTCAGAAAGGGACAGCAAGGCTTCCAGTCATGCCTGCAGCTGCTGGTGTTAGAATTTGGTGGGAAAAAGGGTCACTCACCTAGTGCCAACAAATGAAAATAAAATGTTTACAGATTGGTAGACAGTCAATAAACTGGGTACTCTTCCCTCAAATATAGTAAATTACAATTAAGTTTCTGCTTACTAAAATGCAACTTTATTTTAGCTTGAGCTATTCCCAGAGCATTCTGACAGAGGTCTTGAATGCAGAGACACAGATATAGAGACAAATTCTTAGTCGTTTGTGACATTTGGTCAATTAAACGAAATATGTGTGCTTTGCTAGTTAAAATCTGAGATAATATTATTTTCTCTATTAGGCAGGGATTATTTCACCCAAGGCCTCATACATTAAAAAAAAAGAGTTATATTAATGATCTGAGAATATTTGCCCTAACACTAAGACAAAAAGTTTTACCAAAATTAAGTGTGTAGAAATTTTTACAATATTAAATGATAGTTGAACAACAGACTAGGAAGATAATATTAGAAACTGTGCTTTCTAATAGTATTCATTAGGGTGATAATGTGAACTTTGCTATCACTTGTCTTTGGTAAAATCACATAGGTATGTCTTGGTATTGGCAACAATAAGATAATCTCAAAATCAGGTTAAACATCCTCAAGTGTAGAAATCCATTGAATCCTTAAAGCAAGGCAAATGTTTGAAAAGTAAAATATACGCCGATTACATATTATTTTCAACTAACGGCTTCCACTGCAGAGAGCTGAGATAAGCAGTAGATTCACAGGAAGCTACTTCCTTTCCTGACGCACCTGCTCAGAGTTTACTTGGGACCAGAACATGGAGCAAGGCCAGGCGCTGGGCCGAGCATCCCCTTGCCTGTGACCCTTTCTTGTATTCTTCCTTTTTAGCAACACCCTTGATTTCAGAGCTGGTGGGAATAAAGGAGCAGGGCTGCAGGCGTGAGAAGCTGAACCTTAACAACTTTCATCGGGAGCTGGACTGAATGCCAATCACCAAATCACCTCGACGTTCCTATTTAAATGAAGACCTTTTTGGATGGGAAGTAGTTTTACTCTGTGGCTACCTTCTGCCTATTTTTTAAAAAGTAAATCTATGTAGTTCATAGACTTTTGAAAATACAGTTCCAGGGCCAAGTATGGTGGCTCATGCCTGTAATCCCAGCACTTTGGGAGGCTCAGGCAGGTAGATCACTTGAGGTCATAAGTTCTAGATCAGCTTGGCCAACATGGTGAGACCCCCATCTCTACTAAAAATACAAAAATTAGCCGAGCATCGTGACACACACCTGTAATCCCAACTACTTGGGAGGCTGAGGCAGGAGAATCACCTTAACCCCTGGAGGCAGAGGTTGCAGTGAGCCAAGATCACACCACTGCACTCTAGTTTGAGCGACAGAGCAAGATGAAGGGAAGGGAAGGGGAGTGGAGGGGAGGGATGAATATAGTTCCAGAAAGGAGAAGTTGTAGTGCACATTATTTACACAGTAATAAAATGCCTATCCCTCAGTACTAGAGGGTATGTGCTTAGTTTAGTTTTCTGATGAGCTATATTCTTTTAACATTGCAAAATGCAAGAAGCAGAATATTTTTTTTAAAAAGTGGTTGGTAAACCATGGCTAAGGAAGCCAAATCCCTGCTGTGGCCTACTTTTGTAAATAAAGTTTTATTAGAACATAGCCACACCCATTTATGCAGTATTGCTTCTGGTGAATTTTTTTTTGCCCTCATGAAGCTTACATTTTATTGTTTATTTTTATTAGTATTTATTTAAATAGATTTTGGAATACAAGTGGTTTTTTGTTGTTATCTGGATGAGCTACATAGTGGTGAATTCTGAGATGCTGGTGCACCCATCACCTGAGTAGTGTACATTGTACCTAATGTGTAGTTTTCTAATCCCTAGTGCCCCTCCTACCTTCCCCCTCTAAGTCTCTAAAGTCCATTATATCACTTTGTGTGCCTCTGCATGCTCATAGCTTAGCTCCCACTTATAAGTGAGAATATACGATTTTTGATTTTCCACTCCTGTGTTACTTCACTTAGAATAATGGCCTCCAGCTCCATCCAAGTTGCTGCAAAAGACAGTATTTCCTTTGTTTTAGTTGTTGAGTAATATTCTATGGTGTATATATAGGTTATGCTAGGATTAAAACCGGCACATCAGAAAGAAGAGGCTATGCTGGAATTTGGAGGCCATTCAAAAATCCAGCCCAGCAAGTCTAATGGTTTGTTTTCAACATTTATTTAACCTCCTTCTGCTATCAAGAAACCTGAGAGCCCTCTGAGGAAGTTTATACTGACGGAAATGGAGAAAGTGTACATTGTTTTTGAGTTGTTTTGTTAAAGCTCCTAAATGGCAAGAGTGTGTGTTTGATAATTAGGAATGTTTGCCCAGCTTGTAGAGATGTTATAGGCTTAAATCTTTGAACCAACCAAGACTGGGTATCCTGCCTTGCTGCCTTAGAAAAGCAAATGTTGTTAGAGCCCTTGAAATAATCTTAAATTCTGTCCTTGAAATAGCTATAAATGAACTTGGCCTCTGTTCAACATAGGCCAGTGAAGAGAACATGCCAGGGGGAAATGTTTTTGTCCACCCTGGAACGGCCAGCTGTCGCTGCATGCCAGCAAACGGAGGGCACAGAATGGCCGGATCTGTGGGAATAAGCAAACAGTTCTGTTTTCTCCACAGAAACTCATTTCCCTGGGCTTCATATTGACAATTGTGAGCTATATTTACAAAGGGATTTGTATGCAAAAGAAGCATCCACAAGTATAGTGGCAAATATTTATCCCAGCAGGTCTGGGAGCTACCCCACCCAGCTTGCTTTTTATGGAACCAGGTGATAACACATTTCAAAGAGCTGGTTTGAGAGGCAAGTATTTACTGGCATAAAAATGTCCTTTAATTAGTATTTATCTCAGAGCCAGGGTGACATAAGTTGCTACTTATGCCGATACAAGAAGAGATAGGGATATTCTTGTAGGGAGGGAAAAAGGCATAGTAGACATGCCTTTTGGATTTGGGGTATATGTTTATATTAGCTTGATTTGCCCCTAAATTAGCTGGGCCCAGTCTGGTCTTTGGTTAACCTGTATTTAAAATAGTCTTCATGGTATCTAAAGACACTATGCCCCCTTTGGTCTTGAGAACAATGTCAAGTTGTACACTGCATAGGCAATTCAATATATCATCTCAGCGCTTCATAAAAGTTATTTTTTATCCCAATGTGGATGAGAGGGAACTTTATACATCTCCCAGGAACTGATTATCTTAGTAACTGCTAAAAATAAGTCATTTTTTTACTCAAAATACTCAATGAAGAAATATCCTTTATATCTTCCTGAACTTTAATAATAAGCTTATTAAAAATCTTGTTTCCATATAAAATGATTTTAAATCTGTGTGTTGTTTATAATAGCTTGGCACATAGTATGGGCTCAATTACCTATTTATTGATTTTTTTCAAGTATTTGCAAGAATGATTATTCATAGCATGTTTTTATTAAAAAGGAGAATATAGACTTCATTTTCTATTTTTCTCATGGCCAATAATAATACTTACTGCTTGCATAGCATTTTTATGTGCTAGTCTCTGTTCTTAACACTTACCATATAATAATTTATTTCATTCTCAGGCAACCCTATGAGACCAGTATTAGTAAGTATGCCTATGTTTTCTAATGGGGGCACTGAGGCACAGTGTTCAGTCATTTGTCAGGGCCCATATGGCAGATAGGTGGCACAGCTGAGACAGAAACCCAGGGTGTCTGAGCACAGAGTGTGTGTATTTGGCCATTGTTCTATTCTGCCAGTCAAGAGGTCAAATGTATTCACATGCTAAGAAATGCTCCAGAAATTCACTTCTCTTCAGCACTCACTTAAACTAGCTTCTTATTTGTTGGTGCTTCTGCAGCACTTTGATAGGTGTTCATTACAGTGAACACACACCAAGATCCTGAATTCCATGTGAATCAATAATAGACTGTACAATACTTCTGTGATATCTAGAGTTGAGAAGGTACTCAATAGAGAGCACAATAGAATTAACTTATTAAAATATGTCATTAACTAGGATGTCTGCTTACTCCTGTCAGTATGACAGATCAAAAGTTGTTCTTACAGTATTTGGGAAGATAGCTTTCAGATGATAACTTTTAACTTCATAAGAAGATCAGAATTAATGACTCCATTTACTGGAAATCTTGCCAGTCTCAGTAACACTGCATGTTTATTTTCAAAACTATATAATCATTGCCATATTTCTGGTGCCTTCCCATAAAAGCAAGAATACTTTTTCTACTCATTTCTAATATAGCCTATTAAGAGGACTTTTCGTTTTTGATTTCTAGCAATTCATGACTGTAACCTCTAACATGCCAATTTATGATTTCGAAGTACTTTAAGGATTTTTGTCTATCATACTTGTCTTTGATTTCCTTCTCTACTAAATTTAGAAATAGCATATGCCTAAAAATATCCATCCAGCCAGTTTTTATGATATGGAAATACAATTATTGGTGAACTAAAAAGCTCTCCTGTTATTTTGTTATTTCTATCTATAGCCTACTTCAACAATAAAATTTACTTACAAAGCACCTCAGAGTGAAGTCTATTTAAACACAAAATGAAATCTGTGTTAGCCCTACAACACCAGCGTAACACTGGTGTGATTCGTCATCTCTATTATGCTGCCAGTAGCTTCACCTGCTCCAGAAGAGCAATGAAATGCTATACAGGCTTTGGAAAAGACAGATTTTAGGTTTCTTAATTACCAGTAGTTGGAATGTGATTGGAATTTCCTGAGGTTAAGGTAGATATCTAATCTACATTGTCTCATTCACATGCTCACAAACTCAGATTTATAAGAACAGTGAGTTCTTTTGTTTTCAACAACCCAACTTAATTTCTATTTTGAGTCACAATCCTACCGGACTGGCAAGATTTTTAAACCAAAGTCTTTTAAAAAATATCCTCACCTTCATTCCTTCCATCCCATCAACCTGGGCACCATCAGACAACCATTTCAGACTAGGGGTCTTCTCTGTTCCCTGGAGCTAAGGGAGAGCCAGCAGCTCTTCACTTCAACCTTCTGACTTCTCCCCATGACCGGGGAGAACCACGTTTTAATTCAGGAGCAGTAGTGCTATTCTCATTTCTTATGACCAAGCCATTTCTACCCCTTCCCATCTCATTTTGCAATCCTTTTTTTTTAAAATTATTTTAAACTTCTTTGCAAAACTTTATACATTTCCATAAAGGCCTGGGCTTTTAGAGTGCAGAAGTTTAGTTCCCAGTCTGAACTGCTTGATAACAGTTAGAAAATTTAGAAATGGAATAAAGAAGTCCAAGAAGAGCAACAGAAGATTATATTTCAAAATATTGCTCTTTTCTATAGGAATTATTGTAAACCAGGCTTTTGACATCATCCTCAACTTATAACTGAGAAAACTGAGGCACAAAGAGATTTAGTAATATACTCAAGGTAACTCAGTGAGTAAGTAGTAGAGTTGAAAGTCAAACCAGGCAGCCTGACTTCAGAGACTGTTCTCTTCACCACCAAACTCCACTGCCTGTCAATATATAAAAAGGGCAATATTTTGAAATATAATCTTATGTTGTCCTTGGACTTCCTTTTTTCCATTCCTTAATTTTCATTTTATATTTGAGTTTACAAGTTTACGGCACTGGGAACATTTCCTGGTACAAAGTAAGTGCTATGCCACCATTGCTGCTATTATGATCATTAGAACAAAAGTCTTATTTTTCACTTGCTCCTTGTGGCTGAGACAAAAAAAAAAAAAAACCTCAACTTAGAAAGCTTGAACCATGACTTTCATGCATGTTACATTTCGTGCAGTAAGTGTACAAAACACTTAAAACCAGGTATATGTGGAAAATGATTAGTTCTTATACTCCAGGAAGAATTATGTAAGATTCAAGAATTAATCAGGAACTCTTAGTTGAATGCTCAAAGCGGTCATATTGACAAATATTTAATTCTTCTCATTAAGGAACAGAGAACAATCTTCTTATTAACTCTCATTAAAAAATATAGTAGTGTATTGAGGGCATTTTTGTTTCTCAAAGCAATATTTGAAAAACAAATTTTGCTTTTTTTCAAACATTGAAAACCAATGTTTGAAAAAAAGCAAAATTTGTTTTTCAAATATTGCTTTGAGAAACAAAAATGCCCTCAATAATAACATTCCGCTATATCATATAAGAAATAATAAAAAGAAAGAAAATAGGCCCTAAGTGATACACATTTCCCTTTACAATGTCTCTGACCTACCACTCATCAGACACTCTTCTCGTAGAAACATGGCCCTGCTCCCGTGGAAGGACTTGCTCGTTACTGAGCTCTCCACCCAGGGTGCTCCTTCCCCATGTAGTTACATGGCTTACTCTTTTGTTTGCCAGGTATTTACTCAACAGTCATCTTCTCAGTGAGGTCTTCTATAGTCATATGTCTTCCTTCCATGCAAGTCTTCCATGCTTAAGTGTTTCTCTTAGCACTTACCACAATCTAAGATGATCTGTGTTTTCAGGGAAGTTCTTCTGGGTCAGGGATATTTCTCGGTATTGTTCACTGCAGTCTCCCCAGCACCAGGCACATAGTAGACACTCAGTAGACAGCTGTCCAGTGAATGGATGTGTACTGTATGTTTGGGACTATGCTGAGTCCCTTACAGGGGATATCTGATTTGACCTTACTACAACCCCAAGAAGTTGGAGTCACAGGATAAATAACATGAGCTGACTTATGTGTTATTAGAATCACTTTGACTGTTGGTGACAAGTTGGGAAGCTATTGCAATAATCCAGGGCAAAGAGGCTGGTGTACTGGAGCAGGGCAGCTGCAGTGGAGTTGGTGAGAAGCAGTCAGGTGTTCAGTAAATCTCTCAGTAAATGAGGACACTGAATTAGAGAAATTAAATGCCCTGTTCAAGGTTACCTAGCTATGGAATGGCAGACTCTGTGTTTAGATGAGAGAAGCTGGATCTTATCTATTAGTCTCTGCTGTTGCTTATGCTACAGACTTCAGGAAAAAGCAAGGCTTCAGGAGAGCTCCTGCTCATAGCTAACCATTTAGTTTAACACTTGGTTCTCAGCAAAATATGATTAATATCTACACAGCCAGATTTTTTGGACTACTAAATAAGATACATGTAGCATCTGTCACATTGTCAGAGAGGGTTCCTTGATAAAAATGTGGCTACCTAGGGATCAACTACTTTGTGTAGCTATAATCTAAGTTAAAAAAAATACATATTAAAATAACTTGTTATATAGCAGTTTTATTTCAGCTTTCTTTTGCTGGAAGCATAACTGAGAATATTAAGAAATATATCCCAGTTTCTGCCTGAGGAATATTTTAAGAGAAAGAAAAGAGGGACTGGGGAATGATAAAAAGATTCACAGACAAATAACAGCTGCCATCTTGAGACCAGCATGAATCCCCAAAAATAATTTCTTTAAGTTAAGACTCATAAAATTCTAAAGAATCTGCCTTTTTAAGATTTGGTTTGTAATTAATTTGATAACTGAGCCAGTCCTTTGAGTTGCTCTGGCAACCAATTTTAGTAACATAAAGAAGTGCTAGATGTTAATTGGTATTCAGAGTTAGTAGCTGGTGTCTCTGCTTCTGTCTCCATGGTAACCTAGCTATCATGTTTTCATCTCTAGCATGGTGGTGTGATTTCATATGTGTGTGCCTTAATACACAGGTCCATGGCCTCTGGCACAGTGTTTTAATTTAGCATCTCTAAATGTGATCATTTTTGAGCTATTAGGGTTATTGCTGAAAAACAGTTGCTCCAGAGAAGCCAATCTCATCTTCTCTCATCATCTTCCATACGTTGCTAGCTTCCATTTCGGGGGATGTGTACATTAGTGTTTGTATAAATATCTGCATGGGAATAAGTCTGCATAACTCTGCATGTATGTGTGGAATATAGATGTTTTAAATATGCAAAATAGTGCCAAGTTGTACAAATAAGAAATGATGTTTCAAGAGTGTTTATCTGAGGCTAGAGGTCATGAATATTGTATTTGAGAGATAAATGTCAAACTAGAGAAATGAGATTCAGTGTTTTCTGTGTTGAGAAAAATATTCTCACACTGTTGGATAATGCAGAGATGTTTCATATATCTAATTTCTAACAATTTTCTATTTAACAGAATGTATATCTTCCCTGTGTTACCTTTTCTCTCTTCATTTTTCTACTTAAAACTAAAGTTAGCTCTTTTACTTTTTGATTTTTACTAGTCTTTTTTCCAGTCTCTCAATTAAATGGAATTCTTCCCAACCAGAAATAGTCAGCCAGTTAGCTGTAGTTAGTCCTCATTATTACCACAAACATAGCAATATCATGACGGTGGCAAGGAAGATGATTCACAATGTATAGTAATTAATCCTCTTAGAGAGGCAGCATACATACTAAAAACAAAGCTAGCTTTAGATGCATTCAACACTGGGTTCAAACTCTGGCCTTTCCATTTACTAGCCCTTGGAGGAAGAAAAATTATCAACACAATTTTTAAAAACAAATGTAAAAACCTCTCATTCTCCAATTTTCCTTATCTCTAAATGAGGGCCAATTATACAATGGAAACTGATAAATTCTACAAATCAGTGGTCCCCCTTAGTATCTGATATTTTCACCATGGTTGACTTTAAACTTCCCATGTGGGGTTATTAAGCATGGAACTTCATAGAGATGCTAACAATTGTCTCCCGAAGCCAGTGTGAACCAGCTCCAGCACACCACTATTTTATGTTCGTTTTGAGGTTTAAGTAAACTATGTTAGGTAAAGTACAGGGTATGTAACAGGATCCAGAGATCTTAATTGTCTCTCCTAATAAAGTACACTCTCCATTTCTTTCTATTAAAAATATTAACATCCTTACTGAGATATAATTTACACACCATACAATTTATCCATTTACATTTTCATTTCTATTACTATGTCTGTTGATGGCCATCATATACATCTAATATTTATTTGTAGAAGATGAATTTGGAAGTGTGGTGGCTTTAAAATATGCCCCAAACTATTTGATACTCTTTCCTCCAAAATGTGGAGCCTAATTCACCTCCCTTTGAATATGGCTTGTACCTAATGACTTGCTTCCAACAAATAAAATATCGTGGAAGTGACAGTATATTGCTTTCTAAACTAAGTCATAATAGGCATTGTAGTCTTCTCTTTGCTCTCTCTTTCCAAATTCTGATTTTGGAAGCAGGTTGATATCAAAAGACTCAGTAGCCCTGTGCCCTGTACCCTATGGAGAGATTCATGTGGCTCGGATCTGAGTCCTCCAACCAATAACCATGTCAGTGAACCATCTTGGAAGTTGATTCTGCAGCCAAGGTTACCCTCCAGATAACTGAAGTTCTCAGAGACATTCTGACTACAAACTCACCAATGTTTCTGGGCCAAAATTACCCAACTAAGCTGCTTTCTAATTCCTGACCACCAGAAACTGAGATAAGAAATGCTTATTGTTTTAAGCATTAATTTTTTGAGTAATTTATTATGCAGCAATAGATAACTAATACAGTATAATTCATAGTTTTCCAAAGTCTAGGATTTCGGTAAAATAGCATTACATTTTAATTACAGAGTACAGAGAACATGCAGATGAACACTTTAATATTCCCAAAGATTGACAAAGAGCTTAGAACGCTGTCAAGAGGGGAGTTGCTATTTAAATTCACTATTAATAACTAATTTATTGGGTATTAATGGCTCATCACTGTCAAGGAATTTCTGTGTTGTGTGTGTAGGTATTTAAAGCAGTTTTCTAGATCAGTTGTGATCTGGGACACCTCCGGGAAGACGTGCTTATATATAACGCAAAGGTTGACTTGATTAGATTCCCAGAAGCATGTGAGGTTAATTAACAGGTACCATCAATCCAAATTCTTGGAAACTCAAAACACCAAACTTAAGGCTTAAGGACTATTACAGAGGCCGTTATGATGGTCAATGATGCAAGAAAGAGATTATGTATATTTCTTTTAAGGCAGAAATTCCTTTTATGCTTTTCAATCATTTTTAAATGGATATATCCTTGATATGCTTTGTTTTACTTAAAGTTTTAAATAGATTTTTCTTTTTATAGTAATACCTATGAAAGAGGTAAATAAAATACATTTTAAATAATAACAAATATATGACCTATATTTTACCTTGCTTTTCACACCTTAGACAGTAGATTTGGCCTATTTATATTTTATTTTCAAACAGTGCACGGCTGATGGCAAGTCCTCACATAGTAACCCCGTGGAAAAACTGCCTCTCAAGGCAGTGATTTTACCCTGAAATCACTGAAGTGGCACAGCTGCGGCACCAACAACGCCAACACCTGACATTTTGGAAGAAAAATCCCAAGTGAGTCTTAATTAAGTGGACCACTAAGTAAAGTATGCTAAAGCAATATGAATTGCACTGATAAACATAAGTAGTGTAAACAGGAAGTGCACAGATACACTTGCCAGGGGTTTATTCACACTTGAAAGAAAAAAGAAAGAGAAAAGAAAAAAAAACTTTACATTTTTTTCATAAGGTCATTTTCAGTGGTTTATTTCAAAGATGCTGCACAAATTCCAAATAAAGATAAGATGAACTGAGATGAAATAAAACTAAACATATTAGCTTATTTTTAACTTAGCATATTAGGTTATTTTTAAACTCTTCGGAGTAGACTTTATTTTAATCCCACTTTCCCAGATAGAACTTCTTAAATGCAGGAGACAAACCACAAGAGGACTATCTTGTTGTGTGATTACCCATATTTAAGGTTGACCTTTCTGAAGTCTAAAGTCAAGTCACTTTTTCCCCCCATACCTTCTGCTTTGTTTATTTTTAAAAGTATTGCACTGCTAAAGTCAACAGCTGGTCCTCTTCTCATACGCTCTTTAAAAATTAAAAATATATGAGAAACAGTTATTTTGATTTGAACATTTATTTTACTAAGGGCTATGTAGAAGCCTTCTGAAAATTTATGTCTCTAATAACTCTTTAATTATATTATTGTGATTTTTAAATAAATTAGCCAGTTGGAAGAATTAGGTGATAGACATATAAAGCAAAAATGCTGGTGAGAGCAGCATCCTGACTTTTACAGAGTCAAGCTACTTAATAGTGATAAGATGAGCACCAGTCTCTACCCTGGCATCGGGACTTAAGATGTGATCATCTTCCAGAAACTCTTAGTCTTGAAGGGAAAACAGGCATGACTTAAAAAAATACAGTAAACTCTAAGAATACTAAGAAAGACAGACATAAACAAGCAGAATGAGAGAAAGAAAGAGGAGCTGCTAGCTTTTCCTCTAGGGCTTGGCAGAGGGTTTCCCAAAAGAAGTGAATCATTGTCAGAAAGCACACAAGAGACATGGAGGGCTTCTGGGAGAGATGATACTTGAGCTAGGACTTGAAGGATGAACAACAATTTGCCAAAACCTGCTCTTCCATTCCTTTCAGGTTAGTCATAACTGAATATTTCAGGAGAAGGAAGAGAGGGTATGCAAAGTCAAGCAGTTAGGATGCGCTCTGTGTGTTTGAAGAGTAGACGTTCAACATGACTAGACTGTACATTTGTGTCTGTGGATCATTTAGATCTGCTGGGATCTGATGGGAGAAAAAAGAGGACTGATGAGATATGGGACTTAAAAGATATGTGGAGATTAAACTATGAAAACATGAGTAAGCCATATGGTGGGTTTGGATTTGATTTCATATATGATAGCTGTTTGAGATTTTCAGCAATGGGGAGATATGATCATATTTGTTTTTATAAAAAGTACCACATTTAGGTAATAGGTGAGCAGTGTGGTGGATAAGACCATGGTTTCTGGAAGATCACTTAAGATTTTGTTTACATATATTGATTCTCCAGTACAGGTAGTGGAAAGCATGGTCACCAAATTGACATATTAAAGATACATACAGGTAAATATTCCTAGATATAAATTCCAATACTTTAGAAGAGGCTCTGATTCTCTGATTGGCCCACTTTGGGTCCAGTATCCACCCTTGGAACAATTAGTCATGGCCAGGAAGCAGGATCGCATGGTGGGAGAAAAGCTTATCAGAATTCTACTCTCGCAGCACAGCAATGGGGGCCTCAGAGGAAGGGACACTGTTGTGATCTGGGAAGACAACTCAGTAGGTTTCCACTGGAGACTACAGATAATACATTTTGTTCGGGGCACATTATTCAAGTTCTTAATGGTTGTAATTTAACCTGGGTTTGGCGCCAGATGCAATCAGAACAGACAGACACAGACTGTCTTCAAATATTTGAAGATGCAGTAGCCTTGGTGATAATGTTTAGTTCTCCATTGAAGGTGAAAGATAACATCTTTTAGAAATCTGGAAATAGATGGCTTCCAGGAAGCTTCAGTATTATGTTTCAAAAAAACAATCCATCTTTCTGCTTTGCTTTTCTCTGAGAGTGAAGGGGTACTCTACCTTCCTAAAAGTATTTTTAAAAATCTGTAGCTTGGAATACCAGTGGGAAATCAATTTAAGAGAGACTTACTGTATAAACTACTAGTTTTTACTGCAGTCTTTTAAATGTCTACACAGTCAAGAGTTTATGCAGATATTTGGCCAGAGTTGGGTTTGTTTGAACCTCTACAGGCTTAAGTTCCTAGGACTAAAATGAATTTATCTTAACTGGGTGCATTATTTCTTTTACCCTCTGATCCTGCTTAATGCTTTCAGTAATGTGTAAGTTTCCCACACATGGATTATTTAGCTTGGAGACTGTTTAATATTTTTTAAATCCTATGTTTATTTCTCTCATTCTCTCAGACAAATTTTGAGTTGCACACATCTCGCCCCTTCATCCACACCCGTGGGATATATTTGAAAAAAAAACAGGCCAAATAAGGACAAGTAAAAAGATAAATATCCATCCCACTCTACCCTTCCAAAGCTCTACCTAATACATTCCAAAGAAAAAATGTGAAAAGTGGGTTATTTGGAGCCTTGGAAAAATCTCTTTAGCTTTCAAAATTCAGTTTCTTCCTATGAAAATTTATATATAAAACAAAGAGCACGGGGGGTGGGGAGTTGGGGGGAGATAGCATGAGGAGAAATGCCAGATATAGGTGATGGGGAGGAAGGCAGCAAATCACACTGCCGTGTGTGTACCTATGCAACAATCTTGCATGATTCTTCACATGTACCCCAAAACCTAAAATGTAATTAAAAAAAAAACAAAGGGCACTAATAATTTTCAAGACAAGTGCAGTTTTGGATATTTTAGATAATAGTATTATTTTCTGTGCACAAGTAGCATGTGTGGGTAACCCTCAGTGTATATGGGTTGAAGGAATCAAAGAAATCAAACAGTTGCACCTTACACTATTAGTGCCTGGTATACTCTAGATCTGCACAAATGAAGCCTCAGTTTATACCCTAAGCATAAGCAAGTCTTCCCAAGAAAAGATTTTAAAACTTCCTTCCAGACACTAGACACAGAACAAAGAGCAAATGAAACAGGAACTGTGAAATAACACTGCTCTTCCCAAGAAAACACAACGGCTGTAGATCACAGAATGAAAGCCCCGGAGCACGCAGCAGAGAAGTCCAGCAACTGGAGTTAACATTTACAGAAAATCCTGCAGGAAGACTGTGGCACTACCAATTGATCAACAAGTAGGTACTTTACAACTGTATTTAAACAAGGAAATCATAATCAAGTTACGAGACCTAGGAATCAGAATCCTGAGGCAGGAAGCAGGTACCTTGGTGTACATAGCGTATTCCAACTAAACATGGAATTCAGGCTGGATCATAATGGATTAGCAGACATAAACAGTGCCTTATTAGAATCATTACCTACTGTAAATCTTTTCTATTTCATTGACTATAACATATAGAATAACCTTAGAGGGATTCAATTACAGAGTCTGGGCTGTCATTCACCACACATTTCATTGCCTTCTTCAAAAAATTCACAGATTAATTCTTAAAGAGTTATGAATGTTGACTGAGTGAAGAGACAGTGACTTACTCCTTGCCTGTATCGTGCACATAGTATGGACAGAAACAAAACCTTGAGCCGAACAGAGCGCCTAGCACCTCTTTGGTGCCCAAGTGAACAGATGCACTTAATCTCCCTCGATAACTTTGTTCTTAGGTTACAGAACTCATTTTATACTGCAGCCAGGCTGAGAAGGGCTCATCACCAGGACATAAATATTTGGACAGTGGCGACAACCTGAAGACAGCTAGCTGCACAGTGATATTCCAGATAAGAGTTTTGAAGCTCTAGATGGTGAGAGATAATTGTTTATAAGTATAATTGGGGGATAAAGAAAGTTATCAAATTGTAGAGGCAATCTCTAGGTGCCGAAGAATTATAGACCCCTCTGCCCATGAAATGGAAGGTTAGATCAGGAAAGTTCTGTGTTCTGTCTGGAGATGTCTTCGAATCAGAGCAGCATAGAAAAGAAGGTAGGTCTGGAGTTGGTGGGAAAGTCTGGTGCTCAGACAGAGAGAAAGGACATGACTTTCTTGGAGATCATGGGAGTTGACAGAATAACTCTTACAGTGAAAACAGTAAGTAGCAGTAAGATTGAGGAAACTAGGAAAGACCCAGTGAACAAAAGAGTCCTCTGATGGGAAGAGTTGGTGGACAACTGGAGAAGAGGAGGGGCAGAGACAAAGAGACCCTGAGGAGAGTAAGCAATGCCTTAAAGACCAATCAAATTACATTAAATGATGAGAGGAGGATAGTGTGCTGTAAATAGAGGGCCAGGAACTAACATTAACTGAGAGTTAATCGTAGGCACGTGAAAAGCATGTTATATATTCATCTCATTTGATTATCACCACAGCTGGAAAAATAGAACACATTAAGCAACTTACAGGCATCAAGTCCCTCACAGGTGCAAGGTGGCAAGAATAATCCAGAAGATGTAGACAAATTATAGATGCTTGAGTCACATTTATAAGGGTATCAATTGGGGTTCTGCCAGAAAACAGAGGACACCTTCAAGTGGGGAAAGTGTGTAGAGAATTTAAGAGACTAGTCACAGAAATGTAGGCAGACTTAAAAAAGCAATAGAGAAGACTGCAGTACTCTGAAGCTAGTAACAGAAAGAAACATTTTTCACCCAGAATCTAAGTAACACTTAAAGGAGGGTGTGGATCCTGGAATATGGAGATTTTCTGATGCCGAGAGGGCCCCCTTGTCAGGTGTTGTGACCTTTGGGAATGTGAGACAGCCAATCTTCAATGACTGCACAGGAAAGAGCCTGAGGTATACAGACCAGGTCTTCACTTCTCTCCCTTCCTTGATCTCTCATTAAAGCCTCTCCCCACCCCTCTCATTGCCTAAACTCACCTGGAAGCCAAAGGACAAGGAGCTTGCTGAAGAAATTCATGCATCCTTCCTGATGTGGCAGAGGACAGGGAGGGGAGGGGTACACAGGAAATCCGGAAGAGAAAATCGGAGCTTCCCAGCCCAGGGAGTCAATCAGTTCTGACAGCATAAGTCAGTGGTTCCAAAACTTTTTGGGGCAGAAGAATAATCTGAGTTTTTAAAAGATGCATATCCTTGGGTCAGCTTCCCACACGTTCCAGAGATTCTGATTCATTAGGCCTGGGACAGGACTTAGGAGTCTACTTCTTCAACAGTGCAAATTATTAAGCAGGTTCATTGGATCGCACTATGAGAAACACCTTCTTGAACAGAGAAAGAGAATCTTCTCTTTGTAGCCAAGTTGGTCTTTGGGAGCCAACTTTCACATCATGGTGTTCTGTTTAGGGAATTCCTGGCAGGGGAAGGGATACTAGCATCGTGTAGCGTCATGATTATCCAACTATCTATCATCTACCTACCTACCTACCTACTTATGTATTCATCTATTATCTATCTATCATATATGTATCTGTCTATGTATCATCTATCTATCAATAAAGGCTTTGAGGTTTGTCAAAACGGAGTCTGAATTTCTACTTAAAATATGTTATCTTAATCTCTCTAAGCCTCAGTTTCCTTCTCTCAAAATAAAGTGATGAGACCTAATTCATAGGGCTGCAATGAGGAGTATATGTGATTAAATGTAAGAAAATAAAAAATAAATAAATAGCACAATCTTTGGCACAGAGTAAATATACAATTGATGATATCCATGGCATTATTATTGGGTTGTCATCACTGCATTGTTTCGTTGTAAAATGTGTTCCACGTTAGCATCGAATATGGTATTCAGAGTCAAAGCTGCAGCCGGAATCAAAACTCAGTAGAGGAGGCTATGTGCACTTTACTCATTTTCAATAATGCAAATAATGATTAGTCTTTGTATCTAGAAGCTTTCGATGTAAACATAGGGGAGAAATGGCAAGAGCAACAAGAGGGAGGAGACCTAGTTTGCTCTCCTTTGCCTATTTTCTATTCAAAGACAATGGAAAAAAAAAAAAAAAAGACCGAGTAGCCTTCTAGCAAGCTGGGGAATTAAAAAGTTATTTTCAGAAAAAAAGTAAAATTTATTCATGAGATCATTTTTATGAGAATTGACTTGTTTGGCTGAAGGGGTGTGCAGAACTAGGGCCCTGACAGAGTTTTTGGGTAGAAAACAATCGAAAATGTTTCCTGTATAGTCAGTAAACAATAAGTCCTATTGTTCTGTTGGAGTTCAGGTGGCCCCAGTTTGGGAGTGGGGTCTCTAAACCTCTTCCTAGCTCCTCCCTTTCCCACCATGCTTAGTTTCAGAAATTGCTGGGACAGCCCCTTAAAGCAGCCTTTCCAGCACAGGAACAGCAGAACTCAAAAATTCTAGCTGCGGGTTGGGTTCACGCTACCAGGGAGACCTTCACCCTAGAAAGCAGGTTGGCGATAAGACAGAAGAATGAAGAATAAAGGACTTCCAGTTTGAAGCAGGGGTTTTTTTTCCTTGTTTGTTTATTTCTCAGAGTAGAGAGAGTAAGGCTGAGCAGCTTGAGACAGGCAATGGACTAGATGGAAATGTGGGCATTTTTATAGGATTCATTCCCCAATAGTGTAAAACATAAAAGCAGTAAAAACACAAAGTTGTCAGAGATTTGCCATATTTTCAGGTATTAAAGAAAAAGAATGAAGTATTTAGAAGCTATTGTGAAAAGAAAACTTTAAGAAGAAAAGAATAAATGGGATTTAAGATGAATTGTTTAGCCTGTCTGCCATAATTTAAAGCAGTGTTCTTCAAGTGGGGGTGATTTTGTCCCTGAGTGGACATTTGGCCATGGCTGGAGACATGTTTAGTTGTCTCAACTTGGGGAAGGAGGTGTGCTATGTCCTTTACTCTGTACAGGCAGGGATGCTACTAGATCTTCTAATGATGCACAGCAAAGAATTCTCAAATTCAAAATTCCTGTTGGATCAAGTATTTCCACACATTCTAACTTGCTATTTCAAGTCTTAGCAAGCCTCAGAATTCTACCAAATTATTTCTGTCTTTAGATAGACTCTGATTATCTGATTAATATTAATAGTTATGGGTACTAGGAAGAGTTTTATCGTGGCCTTATGACACTGAATGCAGGGAATTATTTAAGCCGTCATTTACCTAATTCCACTTTATCTTGAGGGACACTGATAGTTAATGGCCAGGTCCCTTCTCAGAATAGTAAAATTTCCAGAACAAACAGAAGTTTCACTAGCCATGACTAAAGGAGTTTATTGTTTAAGATTTCATTGACCCAAGCAAATGGTGTCAGAGCATCAATATGTGTGGAAGGAAGGAAGATCTGTGGTGTGATACTGTAGCAAAAACAGGAGCAATTATATATATTTTAAAATTAATTCTATTTTAAGCACCATACAAGCTCATTTAGAGTAACTAGATAAATATTTAATCGGTGTCTGTTTTTCTTTTTTGTCACACACGTACACTAGGGTATTAAAAGTATCTTCTGGATTGCCAATTTGCTGTGAGGGTAAAAAATGCTTCCTTTATATTTTGGCCCCTGTCCTTCAAAATGTTCTGTTAATAGATTTTTCTTGTGCCTTTGGGGGAACTTTCCACTTTAGAAAATACTTTTTGGTATGAACTTGGTTGAAATTTGCCTTGGTCACCACTCCTTCCTTGTGGCATAGTAACAACTTTTACATTTTCATATTTGAACTTAAATATTTGTGTGGGTGAGAAAAACCCTACCTAGCCTCTCCATGCCTTTGAGGATGTTAGTGTATGTTTTGTACAATGGGCTTCATCTCTTATTGAAGATTTTGTATCCAAGAGAGGAAGGGCATGGTAAGAAAATTAGAGCTTGTTACTGTCAGAGAGATCATTGAATTGATAAGGATTCATGAAATTCGCTAGGTAAAATGTAAAGCCTTAGCCTCAGTTCTGTTTGTATTACAGTTTTCCCTAAATTGCATTTTTTTAGAGACAAGGAAAAAAGAAAAACAATAATAGAGGATACAGCTTGATTATGAATGAATTTTATTGAGCTGTCTTTATTTGAATATGTTATTAAAAAAATTAAAATCTATTGAAAATTGTGAACTTGAAATTATTCATAATGCTTTTGCTGTACTTGGTTAAGATTTTCTCTTAGAAACTCTTATAGAAGTAATGTGTTCTCTATGCTCCTACTTAGAAAAAAATTCTCTCTCTCTCTATCTCTATATATATACACACATACATAGTATCATATGTATCACATTATACATAATTGTCAAGACTGACAATTGCCATGTTGACCTTTAATGGTCTGTAGCTATGATATCTTGGTAGTCAGGAATTCTTTAGGGTTATAGTTTTTTTCCTCCATTTTTCCAATCCTGCCCATCGTCCTTGTATTTTAAGCTTGAAAGATCAAGGCTGTTTCATGGTAGATTTCAAGTCTTGCCTGCCTGGGATTCATTTCCTGGCCAATATAATTGAGGATGCCATTTCCAACCCTGTTCAGTGCTCTTCATTCTTTTCACTGACCTTTAAAAAATAATCATAAACTCAACGTTCACTGGGAGGCTCAGGCTACACCAAGGTTTACTCTTTTATGTAATAAGAATGTACAGAAAGTCTACGCTTGGCAAAAGACTTAGCACTCACTTCTGAAGGACTTTTTCTGGGGTTTTTTGTAATTATCTGAGGGGAACAGTCAGTAGTGTAGGTTCAAGAATACTTGAGAGAAATAGACTCTGGCCAAGCACATATGAGACTTTGGAACATCTCCAGACTAGAGTAGAAAAACTAATAAAAATTGTTTTATTATTTGGTGTATTTTTCACCTATTCCATTTATAGAAGTAGAAATTAGGCTTAAAATCATGAGGAAATCCAAACACAAAATACCATAAAGAAAGAGGTTTTTTTTTTCATGATCTTCAGATATTTTGTTATTTTAAACTCAGCCTTCACTAAATAAAGGTGAATTTTTAATTCTATATTATAACATGAAAAAGATTAACTTGATTTTCTGTGGCAATAGGACAAGAGAAGATGTTTATAGCTAAAATCAGTTCTCTTGATCACACATTTTGCACACAATAGAAAAGCAACAGTCTGGATCAGTAGACTGTAATTCACTTTCCTATCTCTCACTCATCCTTTTGTGGGAAGGCTCCAAAGAAATGAAAAAACAAAAAAATGGGCAGATGAGAAACAAAAAAGGAAGGAGAAGTAAAAGGGGGTCAGGTGGTCTGTGGACTGAACTAACTCTACTGTTTCTGAAGAACTGGTTGTGCTAATATGTGGATATCCACCAAAGGTGCTATGAAGGGCAGAGGGAGTGTGTTCCTTTAAAAGCACAGTAGAGGCTGTGTACTCTTTTAAGAGTGGTTCTCAAATGGAATTATTTTTAATAAGTAACAAGTTGTTATTTTCTGGGAGACACTAAAATGTAAGGTGAGTGTCATTCCAGACAGAGGGAAAGTGAATCCTGCTGTAAAGCTGCAAATCCCACAGCGTAACCACCAGCGTTTCCTCCTCCTCTCCCCAACTTCTCTCCTTTCACCAGCTCCCTTCCAAGTCTTTTGATATCAAACCCTGCACATAAAGCCATAAACCTGTTTACCTGTCTTTCTCTCTTCCCCTTATACTGATATTAGCTTGTTTATCCCTGGTTCTGAGTTTCATTTACCTTTCCTATTGCATAAAACATGAGCCAAGTAAAAACTGATCCACCCGTGGGTTATGTAGCAAGAGGCAGACTGGAAATCAATGAGCCAGAAACATTTCAAAATAAAATAGTCTTAAGGGCTAGAGTTTTAACATGCTATCCAAAAGCCCTGAATGTATCATAAAATAACACAACACAGGTCAAATATATGTATAGAAATTAGAATGCTTTGCTGGACTTTATAGATTATTTGGTGCACTTGTTATTAGCCTTCTTGCATCAAAGACCCCTTGGAGGACCTCAGAAAAGGCAAGAAAATTCCATTTTGAAGAAAACATAAGCACACCGGACACAACAATGTGCATACAATTTCTGAACTGAGGCCTTAAAGCTCATTCACACATCTATGCTAAGGGCTCCAGAACTCCCCTAACCTCCTCAGTGTGTGTGAATGACTAAGTCGAATCCAAAATCAGAGCAAGCTTATAGCATAAACTGGCCTCCAAGTTCCCAGTCCCACTATTCTTGATGATGCTGTCAGCTCTCTACAGAGCTCTGAGATGAGGGGACACTGGTAATTCCTGATGGTACTGTTTGGATAGCATCTTCAAATTTTATTCTACTTGGAACCACAAAAGTTTACCTTATTTGGAAAAAGGGTCTTTGCAGATGTAATTAGTTAAATTAAGAGATCATACTGGATTAGGGTATGTCCTAAGTCCAATGGCTGGTGTCCTTTGAAGATGGTCCCGTGGGGACACATGGGAAGAAAGCCATTTGATGACTGTCACTGTGAACTGGCATCACGTTTAGGGGTCATGGTGAGGCAGAGATGGAATAGTGCGAGGAATGTCATGGCTCACTGGCAACCACCGGAAGCCAGAACAGAGGCACAGGACAGATTCTTCTCTGGAAACTTCAGAAGGAACGAACCCTACTGACTCCTTGATTTTGGAATTCTAGCCTCCAGAGCAGTGAGAGAATAAACATCTGTTTTAAGAAACTCAGTTTGTAGTAATTTACTGCTCTCTGTTTATGTTTTTATTAATATTGTTTTTAAAAACCTTCACATGTTGTTCCCATCACTGACCCACTTGGTGTCTTTCCATTTCTTTTTTACACTAGCTTACCTGGGTATTAATGCTGGATTCACCAATGTCATTCTATATTTTTCTAAATTTTCTTCATCAGTAGTGATAAGTTATGCTGAGAAAAATTCTTGAACCCACAGTTATACCACATTGGTCTTGTTGCTTTTCAAAAATGGACCATGTCTCCCATATGGAATATCTACTGATGATCTTGTAAGAAGGTGATTAAAAAATCCAATGAAGACATAAAAGGAAGTTTCATTTAAACTATCTGGTAAAATGGAAGTTTGCTTTACACAAACAGTAAAGAAGCTTTGGAAGATAATGTTGTTGACTTCCCATACTCTAAAGTACTCTTTGACTCTGGAAGATAGCTCAGACCCTACAAAGGAAGGGCTGTCTAAAAATAACTACCCACAGAGACCTCTCAGTAATTCCATAATATAAGTGAATTGGCTTAAATCAAATGTTTTGCAATTCCATTTACAGAGCATTTACCGGCCACCGTGTACTACTCAAGTTACCAGAACTCTAAGTTGACTCATGCTTGGAAATACTAGTTTTATGTTGCCATCAGAGTATTGTCATAAATCTATCCATAATTAGAAAAGAGTCCTACTCTACTGCTGTAGCTACCTTTAACTCCTTGCCTTCAGCAAATTGCATGCTTAGGTAGGTGGACTACTTCGGCCTTGAGAAATTTCCAATTAGGTCATTTTGAGAAGAGGTCTGGATGTGTTGTCTGAAATAGTATTTCCAGTTGTGCCTATTTTTATTTTCAAGAACCGCTTGCAAATAAATACCGCTGAGTTTGTTAGGAAGGGGTTACTCTTTACTACCTTTGGGAATTGTGCCTTACCCTTAGGTGGCACATTGAGCTAGCTTCTATTTTTTGAGCCCCTTCTGATTTTCTCATATGGTTGCTGCAAATTGCAAAATCACTGGGAGCTTCTGTTTCCTCACGAGCAAAACGAGAAATAATAACACATCTAGGGGTTGTGAGGATGAACTGAGGACTTACAGACATTGGATTGTTTCTATAAGGCTCCTAAAGATTGATGGCAAAAAAGACCTGGCCCTTTGAAAGAGCATCCCATTTCTTCAGATGTGTACTGGTGAGTTTTCAAGAGACCATAAAGACAGTTGAAGTTATCTGTGTTCAAGTATAAATATGGAGTTGGAAAAAGAATTCAGGAATCTATGAAACTGCATTGAAGATTCAACTGTGCATTGCTTAGTCATATAGGAAACACAGTAAGGAAATGCAATATGATCAGAACAGCTTCACACCTAGAGTGCAAGCTGGATATGGGAGCAGGGCAGGAAAACCAGGAAAATTGAGGGGATGGCGGCCTTTTAGGAGAAAAATATAAGAGGGAGAAAAAATCTAGGAAAGAAAAATATAAATCAGAGAAAAGGCTTTGAAAAGAAAGAGAACCAATCAGTCCAAGAAGCCAAGATATTTGAGTAGCAGGCAGTGTTCTGAATGTGCAGTGATGACACATAATCCTGAAGATGAACGTGTGCTGGAGAGCAGTGATGATGAGAAGATGAGGTGTCTTTAAGGCAGACCTTGGTTTAAATCTCAAGTCTGTGGCTTATTAACTTTGCAGTGGCAAGCAAGTTATTTTATTCTTCTGAGACTTATCTATAAAATATGGATAATAACTGTCTTTCAGTATTATTATGAATATTTTAGTTAATAGAGGTATCTTGGTTCCTAGCAAAATGCAATGAGTAACAGTTATTAGTCTCATGAGGAAATAAAGGGAGGGACAACTAAGAGGAAAGTTGTTCACTTTCTACCTTCAGCTCTCCCCTCCAAGGAAAAAGGTGACAGACTGGTGCTAAGTCTGACTGAAGGCACCAGAGTCACATGGACCCACAAGGGTCCCTGACTAGCATGTAGCTGTTTGCTGCAATAATCTCATATGTATTAGAGCAGGTTGTTCAACAGAGTAATACATGTGGTTATTTAAATTTAAATTAAAACTTAAAATATGCTTTGTTTCAATAACTACATTTCAAATAATCAAGAGACGTGGCTGATAGTATACACATATGTTGTGCATATATGTGCATATCTTTGTGTATGTATGTGTATTTCTGTCATCACAGAAAGTTCTATTGTCTGCCCTTGCTTGACTACCATGAATTATGTGGTCAAAAAAATGTAAACCTGTAAATCAGAAAAGTGGGCAAAGAATGGGGAGAGAAACTAAAATAGGAAGACAGGGCTTCTGCTGAGGGAAGCCACTCTCTTTTTAAAAAATATCTGAGGTATTGGCAGAAGAGAGAAGACCTTAAGATTAGTAAGGTGAGTTAACCGTAAACTGTGATGTCTATGGCCTGGGGTGAGGATGAAAGGATTGCAGCCACACTTGAAATTTGCTCTAGGAGTGGTATTGTGGTCCTAGATAACCTATTGCATAGTGACTAACACGGAGAGCTGCTCACCTAGAGTGGTGGTAATGTGGTGACATCGAGAACTACATGGAAAAATAAAAATTGAAAGAACATTGGGACCCAACATGAGGTTTTGCTATGGCTCTTTTAAATCTAAGTCCCAAGAGAACAAGAAGGAGAATTTCCTATGCTTAATCCACCTAGTGTCTAACATGCAGTGAATATATATATAAGAATAGATGGATAAGTGTAAAAAACGATCTCAGAAACCTGAAGATAGATCAACAAAGGTAGCACTACCACACCTCAAAGAGGAAGACAATGTGCAATGTCTTTGTACAGGTAGCTCTTGAGATCTGAGGCTAAACCAGGGTCACCGCTAACATCTGTGAGCACGGAGCATATGCCAGACCCTGGGCTAGGAGTTCGGACGTGTTCTACCACAGTGAATCTTCACAGTATCAAAGTGTTATTACCTCCATTTTATAGATCACAAAAATGAATCTTAGAAAAGTCAAGGCCTCTGTTGGGTTATAATGCAAATATCCAAATTAAAGTTCCTACTATTGTCTCTGTAGTTGACAAATGCCCGCTTAAAATAACAAAGCAAAAATACAAAAAAGAAAGGGAAGACAAACATATTTGAAATGACTGTACATTCCTGCTGTCTTCTCAGCTTTACCCATTTATGCAACAAACTACAACTAAAAAAGTAATAATGAAGGATGAAGAGGAAGAGGGCATGAGACCTTTACTTCGGATGTTTGCTGTTGGTGCTTGAGGCTTCTCTGACAGTGCTAAGCAGTTCCAAGTCTCTTGAAGTCATATAAGCTGAAAGAAGGAGGGTGCCAGATGGGATCCTGAAGTGGAAGGGTCCCCGAAGCTGTTCCCTTCTGCAGTGGTTTATTTGAGGATTTTATTCCTCCATGTGTGAGTTCTGATGCCTTGGCAGATGGTTTTTACTGAGTATTACAGATGATTTCTTTCTCTAAGCAAAATCCTAGTCCCCAACTTATATTTAACATTTTATCAAACCACCATCTTCTGCAGTATACAGAATTAAACATATATAGTTAGCTCCACATGTTCTGCCTCATAACTTTCTGCTGCTTTAATTTTCATGTGCAATTATATATGCTTATAAACAATATTTTGATAGCACTCCTGAAGCAGAAATTGAATCTTGACCAAAGTGTCAATGGAAGAACAGGGAGAGGGATGAGAAAAAAAAATAAAAATTTTATACTAAATTTCCCTTTACAGGCATTTATGTGGAGCTGCCAAAGGCCTTTGAAAATTCATAGAGGTCACAGGGGTCAAGGCCATAACACTTGTGAGAACTTAGTAAGATTCTACGATCATAATCCTGTTAGTGTTGGAGGTGAGAGCCTAGGTTGTTCTGATGTGGAGCCCATTCTCTTACCTACTTCCTTATGCCCTGAAACATGTGAAGAAGAAAATGCCCACTGAATGGACCCAAGCAAAAGAAAAGGCTTAAACAAGTGAAAATCTCCTTAAAGCAAACTTAAAAGAAAAAGCATCAATATAACATTTTTTGAGATTTAAGGGCCACAGTAGTTTCAATGAATAGAAATAAGAAAAATCCAAGCAATATCATACAAAAATGACATGACACATCTTCTTTACCTTCAGTAAGACGGTTTAACTTTGTCATAATTTTTCTCTAGGTGTATTAGTTCGCTAGGACTGTCATAAAAGAATCCCACAAACTAGGTGGCTTAAACAAGAGAAATTTATTTTATCACGGTTCTGGAGGCTGGAAGTCTAAGATCAAATTGTTGGCAGGTTCAGTTTCTTCAGAGGCTTCTCTTTTTAGCTTGCAGACAGGCACCTTCTTGCTGTGTCCCTACGTGGCCTTTCCTCTGAGCACGCATCCCCAGTGTCTCTTTTCTTATAAGAACACAGACATATTAAATCAGGGCCCATCCGTGTAACTTCATTTAACCTTAATTCTCTCTTTAAAGATTTTATCTCCAAATATAATCACCTTCTGTGGTGTATCAGGCGTAAGAATTTCAACATACGAATTTTGTGGGGACACGATTCAGTTCCTAACACTAGGGTAGACATGTTACCAGAAGTTCAGACCTGTCTCAGAAACAACTTCTTCCTCCAACCCCTCAGCTACTTATTAATGAACAAATTCCTGCATAGTGTACATCTAGTCAGGTTTAGGAGGCAAGAGAGTTTAGACCTCAATAAAATCAGTGGGAAAAATGACTATGCATATGGCTGACTGCATTGCAGCAAGGTTTCAATTTGGAATTCCAGTATTGGTATCTAACCTGGAGTCAGTGGGGCATCAGTTTGCCAGCTGGGCACTATGCTTGATTTATAGTGGAATTGATTTATAAATCCAGAAATATGTAATTATAGAACAAGCATCACTGGACTTATATTTTCCATGTCCAGGACAACATTTTTCTAAGGTCACTACCAAATAGAGCTGCTCATGATAGACTTTCCCAGCAGAGATCTCATGTAACCAAAGAGTTTGGGCATAAGGTTGAACTATGTGAATTGGGTCAATATTATGGGCACTATTGAGTCTAAGAGATACAGTAAAAGAAGATACAATCTGACTATAGCAGTTGAAATTCATGTGGATGGGATGCTCAAGTATGATATTTCTGTGACACACCATGCCTGGCCTCACCGGCCACTATGAAGGCACAATCAAAATACTCCAGGGTAATAGCAGCAATGACGATAGCTTTATGTTATCTGACTACAGAATGGAAACCTGAGGGTCTGAGGAAATGGAACACTCTATCTTAGACTTCTTGCCTCTATCAACTTATCTATCTATCTATCTATCTATCTATCACCCCTAAGCATGATTGTAAGATTAGTAGGGAATATTTAGGGAGATCATGTTTAAAGGAGGTGAAACAAATTGCAATAAAAATTTCTCATCAACACAGCATTAGGAATGCTTAAGAAAAATATTAGAGAAATAGTGACATTTTAGATGTCTACTTTTCTGATCCTTTGGGAAAGCTATGTATTTGTTGGACATAAATTAATGTTACCACTCATGGATGTGGGCCTTAGGAAATTCATGAGATGACAATTTTCCTCAATATGGTATACTTTTGTACAGATTTTCTTAATCATACAAAGTTAGCAACTGCCCTACTCCCCATACAAATATACCCCTCCTCCCCCTTCAAACATACATTGCCCTCTCTTCTCCCAGCACATGCTCCATCCAATTTTTCCTCCAAAATAACACATCAGCAAATACTTCAACTTAAGTACCTGCAGTAGCACCATTTGCAGGAATCTAAAAATTATTTCTGCCTATGAAACTGAAGTAACTTTTAAAAATCATAGCAAACAGACTTTAATATTTCACTACTCTGAGGAGTTTCACTTATCCCGTAATAATTCCTTAATTGGTTATCCATTTCCCATTATTTAAAAACAGTCCTATAAATGTGAATCAGAGAGAAATCTAGTGATAGTGAGTGTACCAGGACAATGATCCATGAATAACAGTAAGAAGCTGAAGAAACTGAGTGTCCTGTATTTGAATCTACTATCTAAGTGAGGCATGATAGCTCCAGAGTTTTGATCTTCATACATGTTCATATGTAAGAAGAGAAGAAAAGGGAAAAAATAAAGTATGCAGGAAATGAAAACTATGGTTAAGTATTCATGACAAGTCCTTTAAAGAGGGAGTGATAAAAACTTGGAGCCAAATTTCAGTGAGGAACGGAAATAAAACTTGTGCAACATGTGATTGACTGCAGTCTGAATATCCATCACCAAGAAGAGGAAGATATCTTCTCCAATAAATTCCTACCCCTGTCTTAGCCCACTTACCATCAAAAGCAGTTCTTTTCTGGGCTTCCCACTCTTGCCTAGAAAATATAATGAGAAGATTAAGCATTTACTATTAAATTACTGTGGGACAGACACTATGCTATGGATTTTACTTACACAATCTCTATAATTCTACAACACTCTGAGGTGGATAACTCGACTGTTTACATCTCACAGACCAAAAGACTGAGGTTCAGAGAAGGGAAGTAACTTGCCTGAGTTCATACAGCTAGTATCAAAGCCAGAACCAGGATCCAGGCCTGTTATGATCCTGCCATGTCCAGGAAATAGCCTTTTATTTCAAAGATTAAAAGTAAGGACATATATGCGATTCTTTTTATACTTATTTACTTATATCTAATTGGCATGGTACCTTTCCTTTTTCATAGACAATGTCATTCATTACTTCCTAAGTCAACTTTTCACAGGTTGCATTTAGAACCCTCCAGCTGAAGACTGCTTATATTCATAATGATAATTGAAATAGAAACAGATGCATCCAGAATCTGTTCTGAAAATTATCCTTCATGCATTTGCTATCCTTACTGATGTCTTTACTTTTTAAATTTTTAATTTGGAACCTAAAATGATGAGAACAGTGTTCTTAGGGTCAGAAATATTCTCTGGGATTTTCTCTCTCCTGTTAGATGATTTCCTTGTAAAACTAGGAGCTGGGCAGGGCTGTGCTCTATCTCTTGAGCATCATACCATGTCTCTGGGGCAAAGAAATTGGTTGGTAAATTGCTGCTACATGTTCTATTTTGAAAGGATGGAAGAATGGGGGATTTGAGGAGAGCATTGAACACTGATGAGGACAGAAACCCTTTGACACTTCAGGCACAGCGCCTGGTACAGAGAAGACATTGCTCAAGGATACACGTTTACTGCATGATAGTCTCTGCCCTGGGCTCTAAAGGCACCACACAGTCTTTGCCCTCAAGAGCTGATGGGGACACAGATAAATAAACAGGGAATAATGTCAAGTTGTCATGGCCTAAAGGCATTGTATAAGCACTCAAGTGAGCACCTGGGTCAGTAAAGCCTTCTCAGAAAGTTCCATGTAGGTGAGGTCTGAAGAATAAATAAAAGGTATCCAGAGATTGTAGGAGAGAAGCCTCGAGGCCAGTGCTTTGTAAAATTGGAGGCATTTAGAGAACTTTTAAAACAGGTATTGATGTTTGAGTCCCATGCTCAGAGATTCTGATGCAATGGGTTTGAAGGCAGGCGAGCACTGGGATTTTAAATGTTTCCAAGTGAATTGAATGTGCAGTCAGGGTGAGAATCTGAGCTGTTGGCTTTTGATACAGGCTGGGTTTTAAAGTCACCTGGGAAGCCTTCAAAGTCTACCTTAGAGATTCCTAAGTAGTTTTTCAGGGACACTGGTATCTCAAATGATTTTCTGCAGTTGAAAATCACTGCCTTAGGTGTTAGTAGTACATACAAGGGTTAGAAACAGAAAATGTGACCCGTTCTATGGTTGAGATGTAAGGTGCAAAAATAGGCTATAAAAGAGAGGAAGGGCCCAGATACAGGAGGCTGTTAGTCAAATTATTATATTCGACCTATGATACATAGTGAGTGAAATGTTTAAGGAAAGGAAGTGGCAATGTAAAATTTGCTTCCAAGACTGGATGCAGGAAGGAAGGCCAGGAGTGTATTTAGTTGAAAGTAATTCATGAGCAGAATGATGAACATTTGGGATGTTGGGTAGGGGACCCAGATATTTTTGGCTCCAATCTCTTTACTTTCAGAAGGAGATGGGAAAATCAGCTTAGTTTTTCTGTTCTTATTTAAGTGCTCTACAGTAAAGAAAAGCATCATTTGTCATCCTCCACAGGACCTCCTACAGGATGGTAGCGGGTGAGGAAGAGGCTGTCTGGAAGGCTCTGAAGAGGGGGAGCCCACAGCCCTCCAGAAGAGCCCACGGCCTGTAAGGGAGAGTGAGCAATCAGACAGATCGAGCTGTTACAGAACTGACATTCAGGAACTGCATTAAACATTCTCCTGATGTGTGCTCAGCTATAAAGAACATCTTTGTCCTCCTTGTATTTACTCTTGAAAACTTGGCTCCCAGGGTTTGTCCTTGGGATTGTTCAGGAAAAAAGAGGACATGGGAAAGGATGCTCGTGGTACTGTGTCTTTCCTTGGCCGTTGCTCAAGCTGAGAAAATAGCCCTGAGCCCTTTATGATTCAGAAGTTTGAGGAAAGAGAAGGTGGCTGCTCATGGGAAAATGATGACTTGTCATCACTCAGCAAAACATGTCATAAGAATAGAGGTGAGGAACACCTGCACACATCCTGTTCACATCCTTCCTGTAGGCGCTACTGCTGGTGAGCCTGCTGAAATCAGCATAAGTCAACTCACGAGGCATTGTGAGTCTTGGCCTTCCCTTAGTTACAGCTGAGAAATGTCACAGTGGCTTGGCATGCAAGGTAATTGACGCTGCTGAAATAAGCCTGTGGGCTCTTTTAAAGCCCTCTTCTCATCACATTAAGTCATTAAACATTGAAGGATTTCAACAACTTTTCTGAAAATTGAGAAACTTGCATCAGTATGAAGATGCATCTGCTGAGAAGAGTCCTTGCGGTCCTCAGGTGCGGGATTCATTATGTTCTAAGGGAGAACACTGGAGTCAGGAAGACCCTCCGGCACCAGGGCTATGGAAGCCTGGTCCAGATTTTCCAGGTGTGGAAGACCCACTAGATCTTTGCATTAAGGTTTTAGCATGGCTCTTGGCTTTTCACACTTACATGAAACTTTTATTAGGTCAATAGACAGAGTGGCTTGCCCTTTTAGTGACTCAGTTAACAATAACTGACTTGTTTATTGATCTTCGGGTCATGTGCTTTGAAAACATTACTTCACTAATCTTTACAACAATCCTGCAATAGTTTTATTATTTCCAGTCTTTTTTTTCCTGCTGTGACTGAGGTGTGGAGAGGTTGAATGACTTTCCCAGGTCAGCATACCCAATTAGTGACAAAGTGAGTTGTGAAGCACATCTCCCTGGCTTTCCTCTACTTCAATTAGCTTTCCTACAGCAACTTCGCACCTCTTTTCTCCTGGAAACCAAGTCCCTGGAACCCAAGCCTAGAATAGAATTTAAGTAACAATGTACTGTTCACAGAATCAACCCTCTCCCCAGGACTCAGCTTTACCTAAAAGAATCCCCCACATTTAGTCATCTCCTCATCGATTCACAGGCTACTTAATGACCAACATCTTTGATTCAGGTGATGGGATGCAGTGAACATGGTAGTGTCCCTGCTCCCACAAAATTTGTTGTCTGGTTGGGTAAGACAGTAAAAAAATAAATAAATACTTAAGATACATCTGGAGTGATAAATGCTGTGAAGACAAACAGAAAAGAGGAGATAATAGAAAGTGATTTTGGTGAGGAGGGATGAACCGGGTGGTGAAGAAAGGCTTCTGTGATGAACACTATTTGAGCTAGGGAAGGAATGATGAGGAGCCAGCAGGTGAATCACTGGGGAGAGAGCATTCTAAAGAGAGGAAACAGCGTGTGCAAAGGCGTGGAGGCGGGAAGGATTTAATGTTTGTACATCTGTTGCTTTCTCCCCTCTGAGTGGTTTATTCCTATGATAAAGGAGTGCCCAGATCATCAAGGATGAGAACTGTTTCCCTGTACCTTGGGGGTCTTAGCTATAAAATGTGGAGGTGTGGATGTCAACCCAGAGTTGTCCTTTAATGCTACTGTCTTAGGGCTCAGTGGACCTTCCTGTAAATGAAGCCCTGACCAGCCACCTCTACCCCCACCATCACCCCCACTTGCTGGCTGGTCAGGACATGCCCGCTCATGCTTGAGTTCTCAAAGGGAATATGCAACACAATCTGTGAGTCTATAAACGAAAATAACCAACTTCACTTTGAGTTGTTTAATGAATGAAAGGAAATGATCTACTTAACTTCCCATGTATTTTGCCATGACAAATGATTTTAACCACTTCATAAAATAGAAGGCTTTGAGTTCTATTTGAGTTTTGATTACATTTAGGTAAAAGTTGGGGGGAAAATGTAGATAGCTAGATAGATTGGATGGATGGAAGATGGACAGACAGACACATAGATAGATAGAGAGAGACAGACATGTTGAAACAATGCCTTCAGGTCTTCTCTGTGACAACGCATTTTCAGTCTGAAAAGCACTGTCACGCATATTCTCACATGTGTGCGGCACAACAAGCTCTGGATCAAGCCAGGTAGGTACTGCGTGTTGCACTCTCCATACTTCCCTTCTCCCTCTTGAGGAAGCTGAGGCTCAGACACAGATAGTGCCCTTTGAGATTCCACAGCTAGTAGGGGTTAAAGCTGAGATTAGCACCCAGGGCTTCACAGCTTCTTAAACTGCAATGCTCAACTCTGCTTTTTAAGTTTGCTGTCAATAAGGCCTCTGCTGGGCAGCATGGAAAGTCACCTACATAGCGCAGGTCTTCTCACACAGCCAGGCCTGCTCTGTCCCTTGGCAGGGTCTTTGCATTTCTCCCTCCCCTCTGCAGGAAAACTTCCCAACCTTGACACAGGGCTGGCATCTTCCTCACTCCCAGGTTTCCAGCTCAAGATTACCTTTCTAGAGAAGACTTTTGGAACTCTCCTTCTCCAAAATGGCCTCCCATCTCCCCACCTAGTCACCTTTTGTTACATTTTCCTATTTATTTCCTGTATGGTACTTACTGTGTTTGTGGAGTTGCCTCATATGTGAGTTTGCTAACTTGCTTCTTATCTGGGTCCTCCATGACACAGCAGGCTCCATAAGTGAAGGAGCTCTCTACCCTCAGCATTTGCAGTAGTGTCTGGCACATAGCAGGTATGCAATAAAGACTAGCCAGAAAAACAGGGCTAGCACTGTTATTTAAGGTCACTCTAAGGCTTATGAAGTGAGAAGGAGGGAATTGCACACCCTGGCTCATCCTCCTCTTACTTTCTATGTCATCTTGAAACATCTTAACCTGTTACGAACTGAACTGTGTCACAACCCCCAACCAAAGAAAAATAGATATGTTGAAGTCTTAATCCCCAAAATCTTTGAATATGACTGTATTTGGAGAGAGGACCTTTAAAGAGGTGATTAAGGTTAAACAAGGTAACTAGGGTAGACCTAGGCCATTATGACTGGTATCCTGGAAGAAAGAGGAAACTTGTACACAGATACAGAGGGAAAACCATGTGAAGATACAGGGAGAAGATGGCCACTAACAGGTCAAAGAGAAAGGCCCCAGAAGAAGCCAACTATGCCAATGTCTTGATATGGGACTTCCAGCCTTCAAAACTTTGAGAAAATAAGTTTCTGTTGTTTAAGGCACCCAGTTTATGGTATTTTATTATGGCAGCTCTAACAAAGTGATGTAACCTCTGTAAGCTTCTTTATCTCTAAAATAAGTATAGTGATAGTTACTGCTACTAAATGAGGATTAAAGGAAGATTAAAGGATATCATAGACAGTCATGTGTCACTTGACAATGGAGAAATGACCTGAGAAATGTGCCATTAGGCAATTTCATCATTGTGCAAACATCATAGAATGTAGTTATACAACCCCAGATGGCACAGCCTACTACCCACCTAGGCATATGGTACAGCCTATTACTCCTGGATTACAAACTTGTACAGCATGTTATGTATTGAATACTGTAGGCAATTATAACACAATGGTAAGTATTTGTATATCTAAATATATTTAAATGTAGAAAAGGTACAGTAAAAATATGGTTTTAAAAAAAGATCCAAAGTGATATAGCTACATAGGGCATTTACCAAAAATGGAGCTTGCAGGCCTGGAATTTGTTCTGGGTGAGTCAGTGAGTGAGTGGCTAGTGAATATGAAGACCCAGGACATTCCTGTACACTACGCTAGACCCTAGAAACACTGTATACTTATACCTTATAAATACTGAGGCCACACTAAATCTATTAAAAAATATTTTATCTTTCTTCAATAATAAATCTTAGCTTACTGTCACTTTTTTACTTTCTTAACTTTTCAATTCTTTAACTTTTTGACTTTTTTGTAATCTCACTTAGCTTAAAACACAAACCCTTTGTATATTTATTTTATAAGTTTTTAGATTTTAAGTTGTTTTGATTTTATTTTTTACTTGTGTAACTTTGTGTTAAAAACTAAGCCTAGGCCTAGACAGGGTCAGGATCATCAATATCCCTGTCTTCTCCCCCCACATCTTGTCCCCCTGGAAGGTCATGCAATAACACGCTTGGAGTTGTCTCCTATGAGAACAATGCCTTCTTATAGATACCTCTTGAAGGACCTGCCTGAGGCTGTTTTACAGTTAACTTTTATTTTTCTGTAAGTAGAAGGAGAATACAGGGAATATTGTTATAAAATAACAATGACGCTATGATATAGTAAATATGTAAACCAGAAATGTAGTTGTTTATTATCATTATCAAGTATTATGTACTACACATAATTGTGTGTGCTATACATTTATGTGACTGACAGTGCAATAGCTTTGTTTACACCAACATCACTGCAACCAAGTGAGTAATGCATTGTGCCACAACATTACAACGGTTATGGCTTCCCTTGAGTTTTTCAACTCCATTTTAACTTTATAGGACCATCATCATATATGCAGCCTATCATTGACCAAAGAGCCATTATATAGCACATGACTGTATATAAAGGTACATAATATATTAATAGGAATATAAAAATTACTGAAAAGTATTAGTGACCTATGTTCTCCTTTATTCCTAAAATCTGATTCCTTCATATGTCACAGTGTCATAATCTTAGCAAATTTAAAATAGAAAGTGGTTCAGAATTGGCTGGATGCAGTGGCTCACAACTGTAATCCCAGCACTTTCGGAGGCTGAGGCAGGTGGATCACCTGAGGTTGGGAGTTCAAGACCAACGTGGCCAACATGACAAAACTCCATCTCTACTAAAAATAGCAAAAAAATTAGCTAGGCATGGTGGTACACGCCTGCAGTCCCAGCTACTCAAGAGGCTGAGGCAGGAGAATCGCTTGAACTTGGGAGGTGGAGGTTGCAGTGAGCTGAGATCACACCACTGCACTCTGGCCTAGGCGACAGAGTGAGACTCTGTCTCAAAGAAAAAAAAAGAAAATGGTTCAGAATTATTCATACTTACATATAATATTGAAGTAACACACCGTTTTATATTAAGTATTACATGTTTGTTCTATGAATAAATTAATTTGTAAATATAATACATATACCAATTTCTAGTCTCTTGGTAATTCTCTTCAAGCTCTATAACCCACCAAAACACCTATCTAAAGCTGAGGGGAAACTCCCAATACAATAAAAACAGCAGATCCTTATCTATGGTGTACATTTCACTGTGAGCCAAATCATTTCTCTCTGAGAAAAAAATAATTTCTAATTCCTTTCTGAAGCAAGAGCATACCACAAATCAATCCTTGCTTTGTTTAAAGCCAACTTCCGCCTTCAGGAGAAAACTCTAACTCTTACATGTCTCAAGACAGCCCTTTACAAACAAAACAGCAAAGACACAGGCATTTCCCAGCCTCCTGCTTCCTGGAAGAGTTTCCTGCTTCTCAAAGGTTTGCTCTGTCCAGTGCCAGCACCACCCACTCTGGACACTCACACCTTGCATTTCCTGTTGTTAATATCCACCGGAGTGTCTGGTCACGTGGACGGGAGAAAAAACACACCCTCACGCACACAAATGCATATGTGTCAGAGGAAGAGAACGTGGAGGTTAGAAAGGCCCCTCAGTCTATGGTAAACACACATTGTTATTATTAACCTATCTTCAGCATCCTTTGAGAGTATCTCCGGAGGGTAGTTTCCGCCTTTGAGACTACAAACACCTGGGAACCTACATTACCTTCTGGACACACCTCTAGATTTAAAAGCTCTGTTTGCTCACTCCCTATCTGTGTATCACCAAAGAGAACCTATGTTTTCCAAATCTCACATTAATTAGAAGTACCTGCAAGGAAACGTGATCAGATACAACCCATGTGTCCCTAGAATTCTTGCTGGCACAGCATTTTCTTTTTTCCCCCTCATAAAAAGAGGAAGAATGGCTAGAAGAGAAAAAGCACTTCTTTTTTCTTGTCAATTGACAGCATATAGTTTACACACTGTACACTGCCAAATTGTATTTCTTTTCCTTAAATGCCTAAGCTAGATTCAATGTACTGAAGAAATATAGTTACCGTATCTCTATCTATCTATCATCTATCTATCTATCTATCTATCTATCTATCTATCTATCTATCTGTCTATCTGTCTTACCTTTAAACACAATCTTTTGTCCTGAAATATCTTAAAGTTGTTTACAACCTGGTAAAGAAATTAGACATGCACCTCACATTACTATCCCTGCATATGTACCCACTTCCTGCAGTGGAAACCAGCAGCTGTATAACTACATGTCTAACCCAGCCTGAGATGGCTTTAGGGACACAGTGGGCTGGATAATGCATACTCAAGCCATCCTGACATGGATAGATATCACCAGCCAGGCATGATACTAAAAGGCCCTGAGAGACAAGTTGAACCAAGGTTGTTTTTGAATTATGGGCCTTGATCAGAACCCTAGATAGCAGGAGAGATAACTTGCCTTCTCTTCTGAAACCAGGTCTAAGTAAGTTAAAGGTGCAAGCCTATAAATATGTTATTTCTGCTAATGTTGAAGATAAAAAGAAAGTGCTTGAAGTTTTACAAGAAAATCAGCATCGTTAAGTTAGGGAGTTAACACTATTGAGGCATTTAATCTTTGAGAGTGATTTGAAGTGCAACCGAATTCCTGATTTTTAAGTACATCCTTTATTATTCACTTCCTATGATGAGAATATTGAGACCTTTTTGAATCCTGTTTAATTTTATGTGTGGTTTTTTGTGTCCCGGAGTATTTGAATGACCACCATTAACCTTGTTTGCCTTTCCATATCAACCACAATACCTTTTTCTGCAGGACTACACACAAAGAGCATGGTAAACTTTGAAGAATTTTAGTGGAAAGCATGTGCACTAATCATCTCCATCTCTAATATTTCTCTGTTCTTCTTATTTGGGAGAAAAGAGGGCTTCTTTGTCACAGATGTATTTTTGAGAGTCTGGATAGATAGCAATAATATTCCAGCTGTTCTCCACTGTCCTTACTCATATATCATAACCATCCATCTATGAACACTCTGAATTCCCCTTTCGAGAAAGGCTCTAGCATCCCTGACCCAGCCCCATTCTATCTTTACACATGAAAGACCCAGAGAACAAATATCCCAGGCTTCAAGTAAAACTTACTGAACTCAGTCCCTCCATATCCAGCCTATTCCTCCTGCTACTACTCAGTCTTCTGCCATGCAAAGAGGTGTCTGGAAAAGAGAACCTGGAATTCAATTTCCTGATCAAGTCTGGAACAAATTTCTTTGGACTGTTTTGATCAAACAGATTAATTCAAATACCATGTATTATGGACTTGAGCTTTAGAAAGCAAAACAAACATGATTTATTCTTACAGATTTTTGACAATAATTTTCAATGAAGTCTTAAATCCATTTAGTTATGCTGCTAAATGTGTTAAAAATTATGAAAAAATCAACACAGGAATTTATGAGGATATTTGTCTTTAAGTTGGAGGAAGACAAAGTTTAACGAAGAACTGATTTATAGCTGAAAAAGATACTTTCCCCATACTTATTCTCATGGAATCTGGAAGGTTCCAGTTAGTCTGATTTTTTTCTACATAAAAATTAATATTCAACTGTTATAAAGGTGAGGTTACTATGCCATACACCAAAACTCAAATTTCTTTTTGTGTCATAAAATCATGTTATAATCTTTTATAATATGCAAATAGTTTAAAGGATTACGTCTATACACAAGTCTATGGAAAACTTGTAAATTTTGAGGATGACACTATCGGCACAGTTTAATATAGCTTCAACTGACCTGATTATAGGTTGCCATAGGCTATATTAACCAGACGTTAGGGTTATCCAAATGTCTCAAGAATTTCAAATCTTTAGGGCTGTAATACCAGATAATTTATATTTATGAGTTGGATTTGATGAGGTGGAAAAACTTATGTTTCCATTACTTATTCTATTTTGCCTGAAAGAGAGAAAAAGATGAAACATTTAAAAATAATGGCTGCTGATCCTCAAGTTCCCCAAATCCCTTCAGATTACTGAGCCCATGGATTAGTTTTACTGGATTTTTCAGATTCAGAAGTTGTAGCCCTTTTCTGCAAGGCTACAAACAAAGAGCATTTTAAACTTTGAAGAATTTTAGTTCAACTTTCTAATAAGAAGTCTGAGACATCACCCCTGTGTAGTTGACCTTAAGGTGCCTCCATGATTAGCTGAAGGATCCCCAAAACTTGCCTACGCAATGAAAAATATTCCAAGATTTCAGTTTTTTCTCAGATGTTGGAGTGAATACATGGAGTTGTTGGTTTGTTGAGATAAGAGTATCTTTCTGAATACACTTTATCATAGAACTGCCTGGACTCAGAGCTAGAACAGCATCAATTCTGTCCATTTGTATAAGGGGAAGAGTGTGTAGGCTGAAGCCAGCTGGCCCGCAGTTGGCACAGCTTCCCCTGATGTTGACTCAATGCCGCAGGCATGCTGTGATTCATTTGACCTTTCACCTGGCCATACACTTTATTAGAGTGGCCCATGAAGTTAGATGTTAAGGATTTTTCCTGAGGAAAATATTCTCAGATGAAAACAGACCATCCATAACATCAATGCAGAAACCTAAGGTAAAAGCATTAGTAACACTAGAGAGAGATAAATAGCATTTTGGAGCAAAATGGTAATATTTTAATTTTCCCAGAATATTATACATGCTCCTTTCATATTTAAATTATAAATAAACATGTATCATTGAAAAGTAACAGAGGAAATGAGCTTCAATAAAACAAATTAGGTTTTGGGAAAATCATTTTTTTTTTTTCTGTTTTAAATGGGGACAAAATGGAGCTGTTCTTGCCTGGAGTATTCTGTGTTGAAAGAGGAGGAAGACTGAAAATATCATCTTGGAAAACATGGGTCGAGTTCCTCTTTTGAGTGTTTCTACATGTCATTCATATACAAAACAAGGACTGCTGTGTGGTAGAGGCCTTTAGTAAAAAGCAGATCAACCTGTGTAGAAAGAGAGACAATTCTACCAAAGTCTTATGCAAACTGAGGTCTGAGTAGTGAACCAAGCAAGTTATTTTCTGCTAGAAAGCAGACGTGTAAATAAATACCTGGTGTTGGCCTCGGGAAGGATAGGAGGAATATGCAGCACTTATACTGAAAAGAAAAAGGCAAGGTCAGATAGTCGAGAAGGTTCAAAGCCAGAATATGGTAGAAATATTACTACCAGAAAGAATGAGCAGGTGGGTTTCCTGGCTGGCTTCATGCATTGGAAGTAGCACTTTGCTCTAGCTGCCAGTAGAATAATGAGGCAGAGGGAATGTGTGCCTAAGAATCTGGAGCTTAAGCAAGTAAGAATGGATGTTATGGAAATCCAGGAAAGTCTCCTAAGCTACCTTATTTGTGTTTTCAAATGACTTTAATCTCTGAAATTTGAAGAAGAGTTACAGTAAGTGGTGATAGCTCTGAGACTTTGATGGAAACATAAAGTGAATGTGTCTGAAGCATACTGTCCAACCGAATGCTGTTATTTTATAAAGTGAAAGGTCCAGGACACACAGCTAATTATAATAAACAAAAGTACATTGCACTATTCAAATTTGTCTTCTCATAACTTCCTACTTTTTACAGTTATTTTCTCTAAAGACTATTTTTGTAGTAGAGATAATTTGCTAGAATTTTCTGGGAATGTTAGCCAATATTTCTATTGTTCCGATAGAGAAACAAGGGAGGCAAAGGCAACAACACACGTTCCTGTGAGCACATAGAGAAAGCGCACTTGAGAGCCATCTGCCACACCTCGGTGACACCATTCTTCTCCATGGAGAATTTCCTTATTCTTCCTCTACTAAATTTTGAGTCCTGCTTGTTTTAAGATATGTAGCAATGAACATCTAAGGAAAATGAAAGTTGTTTAAAGAACTTAAAATCTTGAATATTTAATTTGCTATACATATATTCCTTATTCTACAGAGAAACACATTATTTGAACTTACTAAGAGCTCTTTGGTTGCCTCCTAGACCCAAAAGGTACTAAATGTACAAAGATCACTTGTATTTCTAAGAGTTATAAAATTCTGTTTCTTATATAGTCAAGTTCTACATAAAAGAAGCTATAAAAATCAGTTATCATGTAAATTATATAACAGTATCAAGCACATCTTCTATGACTCATTCTTTCATTATTAATTAGAATTTATAAAGATGGCTTTGCAAAATTTAACACACTTGCACCTTTTCTATGATATAGCTGACTGTAAATTAGTGGTTCTCAAGAATGAGAGAGAGGTGTGTATACTTGAAAGAGCTCTTCAGGTGATTTGAACCATTTTCAACAAAACCACAACCCTGGATCATATCTGGACTACATAATCTCCACTTTTCACTAAAGACACAAACTTTCATAGTGACTATTGTCTTGCTCTTAATTCTTCCTTTGATGATGGTGCGGAAATTATAAGTAAAGGAGCAATCAAAGGAGAGTATTTTTAACTTGTCTTATTTTTTATTTGTGAGAAATCACAAAATGGGGATCTTATTAGAGTCGGTTTCTGGGGGTTAAGAATAAAGTACTTTTAGGGTAGATTCTCTTTGTTCTAAAATGAGCCAAACATTCATTGAGAAGGCTATTAAATAACAATTTTAGTCAAAAGAGTAAAATAAAGCAAATACCTGCTCTTTGAGAGCATAATAAATAAATAAACCATAAAATTATATAAGGATACTGCAGAATAATCTATTAAACAGTATATTATGCAAATCAGAGTGTATTTTATTAGCTAAAACTTTTCCCCAAATATGTAAAATAAATATGTATGCAAACTAGAATGTCAGTACACTACGAAATTCTATTTAAGATATCAAGGCTTTGGGTTCACTATTGCAATAGCTTTTCCTGGGTGGAGAAGTTCTAGTTATATATTGTAGAAGTTTTAATTACATATTGTTCTAATTACATATTATAGATTCTAATAAAGAAAAAAGATTTACCCCCGTTAATTAGCAGGAACAACTGGAAAGGAAAAGGTCACCTATACTGGGCAAATGACAGGAACTATGAGGTTTCTAGGCTCAAAATTATGAACAAATTAAGATTTATTTTGGGCCAAAATGAAAAAAACCAACCTCTAACACCTGGTCTTTGGATGGGAACTTTGAGCCTGATAAGACATCAGCAAGTGCTGAAATTCCAAACTTACAATAAAAAGTGTTCAACGTTCATTTCAACCCTGGTGAATCTGACGATTATGTGCCTTGGGGTTGCTCTTCTCGAGGAATTTAATATGATCCTAAAAGTTTCTATGTAGATTTTTAATTTGCACTACGGAATCACTCAGTCTACTGTTAGTAAATATGTGACAGCTATTGATTCGAGATTTTTTTGTTGTTGTTTAGACTTAATGTTCATAAGAAAACTTAGTAAATATCTCAAAGGATACAAAACTGTGTCAAAAATACGTGAAATTCTCACTAAATTATGTAAATTCTCACCAAAATATACAATTTGAAGTTTATTACAAAATTTTTATTAATTTTCAAAGAAAGCAGATTTTTTGTCCTTTTGGTAAATGTAACATTATAAATTTATATTCTGAAGCCCAAAATAAGATTCACACAGGTAGAAATAATGTGATTTTGAAAGGTAATATTTAAAAAATATTCATATTTGCCTTCAATGATGTCAGATGTGTTCAATTTTTAAGAAGATTCACTAGATCCAACATGACAGTGCTTAAAAATATGGAGTTTATTATCAGAAAAATGTGGAATATAGCAACAGTGTTAAGTAAAGATACACATCATAGCCAGTAGCTGCCTCAGAGCACAGGGTAGAGTAGCCACACATAAGCTCCTATTATCATTTTCTCTAAGAGCCATGGTTGGACAAGATTTTGTTTTTAGAACGGAAAGCACTAACACAAGCATAGAACAGCTCAGAATTTTGAAGTCCAAAATGGAGTGTTTGATGTTTATTTGATGTTTAATGTTCCCTGTTATCCTATTATTTTAATTCTAACTCTTCCACTGAAGGGCAAATTTCATAGGCACACCTATGTTCTTAATATATGAATTCTATGAAGGAGCCTTGTTTGCTTTGTTCTTGGACCTCCTGTCACAGGATCCTTAGGGTGTTGCTTTAGCAAGAAGCCTCTGTGGCCAGCAGTGTGTTTTGCCTGAGTTCTGCTTGCACCTGCTGGCCGACTCAGCCCAGCAGGCTGTGCTTTGCTTGCACTACCACCCCGGATCCCACACTCGCTAAGTGCAAGCCAGTTGCAGAGTGATGAGGGGTGTGCGTGAGCGAGCACAGGGTCCAGCCACGGCACACAACCAGGCACACTGGCTGCTGTGGAGGAGCAGGAGGCTCCAGGTATCAGCACAGGGGCCTGTTCTGTGTAAGGCAGTCGCTGGACCAAATGTACTGCTCGTGGCTTCTACTGAGGGCTTCTGTGTCTGGAAGAGAGGGACACAGTGGCACCCAGAAGCTTGGAGATGCCAGGAACTGCCAAACTCCAAAAAGGGTGTCATAGTCCTGGCTCAGGGAACCCCTAATCTGGGATCCCCAAAGGGCTGCAGATCTTCTCTACTTTTTGTCACCTGCAATGTGGAAATCAGGGGTGTTTCAGCCCTGTGTGTGTGTTACAGCTCTTTTAGTACCACCATTCATCAGGTCCCATGTTCTTGTCTCATGTTGAGGAAGAGTGAGGTAAGCAGACAACTAGAAGATGAACAAGACGGAGAGGAGCTTCACTGAATGGCAGAACAGCTCTCAGGAGACCCAAACTGGGTACTTCCCTTCTGCAGGCAAGTCATCCCAATGTCTGTGCAACCATCAGTGGAGAGGAGACCTGGAGTGGGTAGCTCCTATCAGGCAGGTCTTCCCCTTATCTGCCCGAATCTGCTTGAGTCTGGGGTTTTTATGGGCTTCAGAGAGGAGAAAGTGCATGCTGATTGGTCCATGGGTGGCCAGCAGTGGGCTGAGAAAAAGCACTAAGTTTTCACTTTGGTCTGCAGAACTTGCAGCCCCAACCCAGGCTTCCGGCCATCCCTGGCTTGAAGGTGGGGGTTCACTGGGGACACACCCCTTTCCGCCCAGGAGCCTGTCTGTTTCCCGCCATCGTCAACCTGCCATCTGTGGTGCTCATGACGCCCAGGCTGTTAATGCTGAGAGAAACCTGCAGGCCTGCACTGAGCTGTCCTCAGCCCCTCCTCAGCCTTCCTTCTGGGCTCCTCAGTGCCCAAAGTCTGGATGAGGCTAAGGCAGCAGGGGGTTGGCATGTGAGCAGTGCCCCAAGTATTTGCACACCTGGCTGAGTTGTGACAATGCCTGGGCTAGAATTCAACTTTGCTACAAAATCAGAGCAGTTACCAGGAGCAGGGAGAGGCCAGGCAGCAGAAGCAGGCACTTCTGAGCCTCTGGGGGAGGGAGTTTCCCAGGTCCCTGAGTGCACAGGGATGCCTAGGTCAGCAGCTGCTCCCGGAATGGCAGGGTTCCCAACCACCCAACTCAAAATGGAGCAGTGCTCCTGACCCTGCCAGCTCTGTGGGGTTCATAGCCTGGCCATGCCTCCACCACTGCAGCTGGCATCATAGCAATGGCGATTCCAGAAGGCTGCCCTGCCATTACTGTCCTCCTGCTAATTTCAATGCAATCAAATTTTCAGAAGATAAAGTTAATACAACCTGAAAGTGAAGGCAGAAACTCCAACAGAGCCCTCTTAAAAGCCCCAAACCAACACAATTTTTAAAATTTTACTTCTTTAAGGAGTCAATTCCAGAATTCTTAAAATAGCTAATGAGTACTCTCACAGTCTGAATTTAGTCTATTTTTCTTAGTACTATAAACTTAGATCCAAAAAATTATAGATTTGACAATACCAAATTATCATTATTGTGATTTTATAGGAGCACCTATGTTTATATTTTTGTTCCTATCAATCATTATTTGCATCACAACACAAAATTATCATTATTGTATTGTCGAATCTATAATTCAGTAAAGACTTCTTGTTCTTTATAGAAAGATAGCTACATGGAGCATTGTTCACCTCATGGACTCCTACTCATTCTTAAATGAACATGTTTAATGTCAACTCCCTCTGAATTCTTCCTGTGTTCCTGCATTTCTAGAAGTATAGGAAAAGTAGTCTTTATAGCTGGCAACACAGTGAGATCACAAACTTTATTTAAGTAGCAGTGGTTCTAAATAGTTCTTGATTCACCTGACCTGTATTGAAATGAGCAATCTGCATCTTATTCATTTATTATTAGTTTTATTTGTTAGGTTTCTTTTGTTTTGTTTGAGTTTTTTCAACGCATACTTAAAGCAACACTATTCTAAATAGAATTGCTTAAGACTGAGGATTTGGGCACTAAATCCTTAAGGGGGATTTTTCAACAGGTATTCATTTATTATAGAAAGCTAATATTCAAGATAAACTTTCATTAGTAATTATAAAGGGACCTGGTTACTCTTTGCTATTAATATATATTTCTATTTTATTCTTAATTTGCTTATGAATATAATATTGGATAAATGATAAACTGTGTGTCATATTCGCTAATACATATTTTTAACTTCCCATTACTAATCAACTATCAATTTGGCCGGGGAATCTTGTTTCTCCTGCACCACCTGGGTGTCTCTGCTTTTCTTTCTTCAAATGATGATGCAGTCCTTTCATGTGATTTTTTAAATTACCGTTCTCTCCGTCACAACTGGAAAGAAATTCACTGTTTCCCACTTCATTCCCAATTTTCTTGGCAATGTTGCTTTCAATAAAGTTCATATGACCAAATAAATTTACAAACAAAATAAAATAACCATCAAGTAATGTCTAACACATAAAAATATGATAGTTTTTTAGTTAAATGTACCTTTAATGGTTTATCTGTATTTGTATATGCTTTAACATTGCTTTTGTTGTTCAAAGTTTCCTTTGGCATGATTATTTTATCCTTGGTTTAAAAATCTGCTACACATTTCTTTAGAATACATTTAAGAGATTCTCAAAGCTTGAGGGTAAGGGAATTCTTTAAAATAAACAAACATCTTTGATCCAAGGATAATGTAACTCTGGGAGACTCAGTTAACGATTAATTCAATTCGGTTGCAGTGGTTTATGTATGCTGTTTTCTTGCACATGGTATTCATTTCCTGGAACTACTATAACAAATGACTGCAAATGGGATGGCTTCAAACAATACAAGTTAGCCCTTTCAAAGTTCTGAAGAATAGAATTCGAAATCAAAATGCAACAAGGCTATATTCCTTCCAAAGGTTCTAGGAAAGAATCATCCCTCACCTCTTCCAGCTCCTGGTGGCTTTAGGTATTCCTTGGCTTGTGGCAAGCTAATTTCAGTCTGTGACCTTCTTTTCTCTATGTCTATGACTCAAATCTCTCTCTGCTTTTTCTTATAAGGGCATTTATCATAGGATTTAGGATAATAAACCCTAAATTCAGGATGATTTCATCTGAAGACAATTACATCTTCAAAGATTTTTTTTTCTTTCCAAATGAGGTCATTTACATGGATTCCAGCAATTAAAACTTGAGTACATCTCTCTGGGGGTTAATTTTCAACCCAGTGACAATACCAAGACATTTGTTAACATTTCTATGAAGGGTTCCTGAAATATTTTCAGTAAAAATTATTTTATTGATTGAAGTAGGCCAACCTGCTGAGAAACAATTTTATTCTCTCCCTCTCTCTCTCTCTCATTTTCTGTATTAATTACTCTATACACATATACACACACGCATCATCTGATATATTACTTTAAGAAACAAAAGTAATCCCATTGTTTTAGTTTTATTTTACATTTCTCAGCAACTTTTTCAAAATCTCACGAATTATCATGGTAATAAACATCAAAATATGCTAATATAAAAATGGACAATAAAGAAATCCTGCAATTTGTATAGTGACCAATAAGTCGCTATACAAGAAAAAGTAAGCAGGTATAGCTTCTTTTCATTGGTGAGGAAATTTAAGCTGATAAATGTATTGTTTTTGCAAGATTAAATTACGGATAGAGTAGAGGATATGTACAAAGACCAAGCTCTTGACTTTAGGCTCTGATCTCCTTTGCAAACAGAATGTTTAAGTCCTTTCATATTCAGAAGCTTGTTTGCCCTTCTCCCTCTGCCATTCCACTCTGAACTCAGTGTTGGATCAATCCATTGCTACTTCAGAGACTGCCTTTTCTTGAGAAACTACATTCCTCTTCCCATATATCCTCAGATGGCATGCTGTGCCTGAGCATCTTGAATAGACTCATTCTCTAGGTTTGGAATTTTTCCTCCTTAAAATCTGCAGTCTTTCCAACACAAACACTACTGTGAGTTATTTCGAGCTTGATCCTAAAAGGGGCAGGTGGTTCCAGAGATGAGGTAAGTTTCCAACAGATGAAAAAAGGAAGTGTTGAGGTGAAAAGCAGTTTCTCAAAAAGATAATACCACTGATATATGTTTCCATGGTAATTCTGTTCTTTAAAAATTCTTTCTCTAATGTACGTGTTTTTCTTAGTATCCAATATATGCATGTTTCTTTATAGCTCATTTCAGTGTCTTTGGATGAAATACAAATACATATATACATATATATATATATATCCATATATATATCACTTATATATCACTTTGTTTCACATCTTGTAGAAGGTTTAGTGATGTTGATATGGAAAAATTATTCTCTATCTGTTTATTGTAAGAATTCAAAACTGAAAGAACACAGTTTAAATTTAATTAAACAAGACATACCTACTTGCAGATCTATACTACTTGAGAAATTAGGAAGATTTTTACTTTGGAATTCACTAACTTAACTAAAAATAGCACATCCACTTTGGGAAGAGAAAGACCTCAAGCTGATCAGTCTCCTTGTCTTGATATTGTAAGATGTATTTCTGCTATCTCCAGTTTCCAGAAATACCAAATGTGTTGAAAATTACGTTTTCTCCTTGGTGTTCTGGATTCAATTTAACACTGATAATATAGTCTCACAAGTTAAATGAAAATATATTTTAATAGAAAAACGAACAGACAAGCATTTCTTACTGAATCAATAAGTAAAAGAGTTTAAGTTGAATCCCTATATAAATGGTGGCTCTTTCGTTTAGTTAGACCCTAGTATTTTTCTAAAGATGTAAGCCAGGGAGGGAGCCGGTGCGACGCAAAGATGCTCCCAGTCCCTGATCAGGAGGGGGCCATACTCAGCTACCTCCGTGTTCCCATTAGGTCCTTGGCCTCTCTTACCAGGAAGAATAGGGAAAGGGGTCCTGGAGGGGCGATGAGCTTACCATTCAAATAAATATGACAGACCCAAAGAGTTTTGCAGAGAGCTATTTATTCGGCAGAGGGAGAGAAAGAAAGAGAGAGGAGAGACAGCTCCCACGCTGCAGTGAGAGAGGATCTAAAGAAGGAATCCCTATAGGTAAGGAGCAGTGGGATTTTAACCCTGAAGTTATTCCCTCCCCATTCATGTTCTCATCCAATGAGAGGAGTTCTTTCAAACTTCCTCTGGAGTGATTGATCTTTGACTTTGATACCAGATTGGCTACTTGGTCCCCAACAGAGCCCCCTCCTCCCAGAGCTTTTGGGCTTTTTGAACAAAGCAGCCTACCTGGATTTCTCCACCTAGTCGGCACAGGCAGAACACAGAAAAAGAACTTTACATTCCTGATGGGGGCGTGTACGGAGAAGTGGCACTGGGAAACTCCTACCTTTGAAACCACACTCCTTGTGGACTCGAGAAGAGAAGTCTTTTCCTTAACACAGTCCCTCAAAGGGAAATAATGTTTCTTAGAAGATATTTATGTGACAAGTTAAATGTCTCTCAGAGGTCACATTTAAATTTAAATATATTTTAACTAACTGAAATATATATTATTTCATGTAAGTATAAATATAATTACAAATTAATATAAATATTTGATGAACTCATTTACAAAATTAAATTAAACCAATATATGTAGAGGTAAAGAATGTCAGAATATGCTACCATATTGAACTAAATATTTAAACATTATATGCTAATCTAAGAATAAATTAAGGGAATATGAACTAGCCTAAGATGAAAATGAATTAATAGGTAAATGTAAGCAACATATTTTCTCTGACTAAATTAGTCCACTATTGATGATTTATGTAAATTATTTTAAAATAATGTAAAAAGGTGTAGTCATCTTGTATAGCATTGCTTTTGTAGCAGAATATATGACAGAGATTTATTTTGTAGTAAGATGGATTTTTGTATATAATTTATAAAAAATGTTTTCCTTATGTAACAAGCATTTGTAATGGAAAAGAGCAGAGAACAATAACCTATTGCATACCTTTATATAATTGAACTTAGTCTCAATGTATTTCTCCCAATAGATAGTGAAATGTAGGCACAGAGAGAATCATAGCCTGGGTTTTTTAAGAGATGGAGAAGGCTTTACAGAAGCCAAATAACACATGAAATGTTAAAAAAAAAAATGATAATTTTATATATGATAAAAATATAATATTAAATCACATCCAGAAATTACTGTCATCGTGTTTTTAATTTCATATAAATCCAAATGTTGTAGATAAGTTTTGGGCTGAGTCCAGAACTATTAAAATAAAGGTAAACCATGACTTTGAATTGAAGTCTAAATTTTCTTACATTATTTTTAGAGAAAAATATCCCTCAGTACTTCCTTTGTACTCCATTATATCATCTTTCAAATACACATCAGTCTGTATGGTCTTTACAGGAGTCACATTTTAAACTAAGGACACCAAAATGTTAAAGGTAGAAAAATATGGCTAGGAAAAATGGAAATTTAGAAAGCTTGCTGAATACAGTTCTGAATAAACACTTCAAATGGCTACCTGTCCCCTTCTCCTGGTGGAAGCACAAGAGCATTCTCTGATCTTCACTCTGATTACCTAGTAGGGCTCTTGAAGGTAAAATTTACAAAAGTTTATTAGCCCCTCATTCCTCACCTTAAGAGATTTTATCTTTCAGATTAGTCTATGTTCAAACTTCTATAATTAGTTAGTTACCATACCCTGTTACCACTAGCAACTTCTGTTCCCAGTAAACTGAGATTCGCTCTTCATATATCTCCTCCTTTTTGTGGGGTGGGTGTGAGAGGTTGTTGGTTATGAGCACAGCTTTTTTCTTGTTTTGAGGATGGGGGTGATGACTCCCACGTTCTATCCATGTCAGAACTTCACAGCTTTTCAACTTCTGCCTGATATAAACTCAGGCTGTAGCTAAGGATTTAAGGCAAACATTGGAGGTGACTTTGAGTCAGGCCACTATTCTTTTTATTTCCTAGTCACTGAAAGACTTTTAAAATGCTACTGTAACTAAAATGTATTTGGCCTGATGGTTCAGTCTCCTATATGCAACCCCAGAATTCAGCAAAGTTCCTTTGGGAAAATCTGACTGTGTGTTTGAGACCCTTTAACTTTCTAGTTTGTAATTCTAACCTTACAATACTGCTGGCAGCTTTTCTGCTTATTTTTCAGAGGACAAATTTCCTCTGACTGTTCAAAACTTAGCATCCACATTAAATGAGCAAATACCTGCAGGAAAAATGTCTGTCAGTCACCAATATGCCTCTGAACAGTTTAGTCCTCTCTGAAATTTTTATGTATCTAGTCCTCATTACTTTCTAACTCCTTCACAAGGTGTATTTATGTGTGAGTTTTCCAGCTTTTTGTTGTTGTTTCCACAGGATCATTGACTAGCCATGGTCTTTACTGTTTACATGTAAATGTTTCCTTACTGCCCTTTTAAAAGGCTATTTTAATTGTGTATGCAATACTGGATTGGCATTTAGCACTTCCTAATTTTAAAGCTGTCTTCCAATTGTCTTTGGTTTTTAGCATTTCTTTTAACTTATATTTTGTTCCTTTTCTCTCTGCCTTTAAGATTTATTGTTTGTTTCTGATTTCCAGGAATTTTGTTTGTACTATTTTCTCTGAATTTATATCACTTAGAAATTACAGAGTATTTGAATCTTTGAGATACTAATTTCTAATACCAGTGTTTGAAAATTATTAACTGCTATCTCCTTAGATATAATTTGTGTGAAATCCTTTCACCTCTGCTCTTGAGATTTCAGTTATACGTGTGGTAGGTTATAGTATCCCAGGTCTTTAATTCTCTTTTATTTAATTCCCCTTAAAGAAATCCCCATGTTTTTAGTTTCTGAGGGTTGCTGCAACACATTTCTACGTTGCCACCTTCTAAAGTAGGTGGCTTAATAAAACAGAAGGAGCTCTCTCAAGTCTGGCTTAGTAAAACTGAAGAAACTCTCTCACAGTCTAAAGTCTAGAAGTCCAAAATCTGGCTGTCAGAAGAATGAGTTCCCTCTGAGGACTTTGTTCGATGTATTTCTTTTAGCTTCCGGTGCCAGCTGGCAATCAGCTTGTTAATGCATTATTCCAATCTCAGCTCCTATCTTCACATGGTATTCTCCTCATATTTCTGTCTTCGTGCAGCTGCCTTTCCTCTGGGTTTCTCTTCTCTTCATATAAAAATTCACTTATATTCAATTAAAAGCCCACCCTATATCCAAATGACCCCATCTTAACCAATTATATCTGCAAATAATTTTTTGTCCAAATAAGGTCCCATTCTGAGGTACTGGGGGTTAGGGCTTCAACACATAACTTTGAGGAATCACAATTTAACCTATAGCATGTCAATTCATTTTGCATATTTTCTTTTGACCTATCTTTAAGTTTAGTAACTTCATCATCTGCTCTTTAATTCATTTATTAATCACAATTCTGGAAATTAATCTTAAATATTTTCTAAGAAATTATAATTTTGAAAATTAGTTCATACATTTATTTAATTCTACATTTATTTTTATAAATAATTACATTTAGGTTTCTGTCTATTAACTTTAATATCTGAATTACATCTATTTTACTTCTTTCTCTTAGATTTGTTTATATAGTACTGTGTCTTGAATGTTTGGAAATTTTTAAATGAATCTAGCACACTTTGAAAATAGTTTCAGAGTCTCTCTTAGAAAGGGTTCTCTAGAAATAAATCGCAAGACAGAACGCTTATCAAAAAATACATCTTATATAGATAACTAGGAAGTAGATAGGAAATGAAATAGCAGAGCAAAAACATGGCTTCACTAATGTCTAATCTTGTCTTGATCCATAGTGAAAGGTCTAAGAAGCATGCTTAGTGTGCACCAACGTGCTGCACCCTGACTCTACAGCAACAGAATTGCCTTTTGTATTCTTTTACAAGTTGATCCTTAGCCTTGGCCATATTTGATCATCTGAGAAGGGGGCATAACTTCCAGAAAAGGAATCGATCGTGAGTCAAGGAAAAATATTTAGAAAAGTAGGATTTCTGTTAACTATGTTAAGTTTAATTAAATTTGGCCTAAAGCAGCCTCCATACATAGCAAACTGCAACATGACTTAGTATGTAAACAAACCGCATCCTAACAGTATATTCTTAGTCCCTCAATCCAAGGAGACTAGAATTCTTTCATTTGGATTTTTAGTCAATTTTATGAATGAGAACTGTGGCCCCAGAACCTGTGTTTTCTGGGAAAAAGAGTGAACCTTACCAAAGGTAAGGTAGAGTTACCAAGAGTAATAGAGTTACAGAGGCCACAGTGAGGAAACTCTTTACAAAAGGCAAGTAGGCAGAGGTCTTTATAGCTGCAGTGGCTACAGGCATACAGGCATCAAGGAGACCCCTTCCTTATATATTTTAAACCCAAAAAATGAATCTCAAATTTAAAAATTCTGTGTTCCTATATGTCTCCCTTTATTGATAATACCCCAGTTATTAGAAAGGCAATTATCCACTTTTGCACCAGCAATTCCAATGGAGTCACTCTCTTTGGCCTGGAATGTTTCCCCCACTAGAGAGGGCCCACAAAAGCTTAACTTCCAGGACAATAATCAACCAGTCTTTCAGAGAGATACAATATTTCTTTGGTTAGGGTTTTCAATAAAATCTAAAATATCTCCATTTCTGTTTCTTACCAATTGAGACTTGTGCTATTTTGGGGAACACATTTATAAGTATCCTCTCTATTTTCTCTATTTGCTCCTATTTCTCTCATAAGCACCACTCAGCCATCAGAAACCCCTCTCCTCAAACCCTTTTGGACTGTATGTTCTGCCAATTCTGTTTACCTTTCTTATAATTATATTTGTTATACCCTAAAACTCTTTCTTGAGGTGGGGTGGGGGGAAAGAAATTGGTCTGTCATTCAATCTTAAAAAAAAAAAAAAACCAGAAAGGGTAAACCAGTCTCTGACAATTAGGCAATATTAGCAGTGTCCAAGCTGGGTCCATGCATAGAAAATGCTCTCCCTGGTGTTCAGTAGCTCTATTCACTCAGTAGTCTAGCTAAAAGACACAACTGAGTTAGGAAATTGTCAATCTAACCAAATTTGTCTCCAAAATATGGCTTTCTGGCATAAGAGCTATTTATTTTCAGCAGGTTTTTTTGAGATCATTTTGTAAGAGATATTTACATCTATAAAGGAAATCTTCATTTGTTAAGGGTGCCTCCTTCTTTACACCTAAATTACTAGAAACATTTACAATGGAGAATGCATTTGTTTAAAAATATATAACAAATCTTGTCTTTGTTAAAAGTATGCTTCCTCAGGATCTTGTCTTAACTGGGCCTTTATCAATACTCTTCTTTTTTGGTTTAAGCAAATAATGGTATTTAAGTCTGAAGTCTCAGCTCTGTGCCTGTGAGACATAAATTTCCTAGCTGGTCTTATCTAAGAACATCCCTTTGGAAATGCAAATTTATGGGCCATGGCATGAAAGAAGAGAGAACAAAAGAATAAAAATTATTTAGAAACTAGAAAATTATTATTATATTTTATTTTTTCTTCTCTCTCTAAAAAATTAGTCAAAAGTTTTGACCATTTGAGTAGGTAATCTTTTTTCCTTGGGGAAAAAGAATTTGACCAGATATTCTTTAATAAATTAGTGAATGTTGATAGTGTTGTGTCTGACCCATGGCTAAAATTTTAGAATGAAAGTTATATGATCTGTTTCTGCCTTAGGAAATAAAATAAATTTGTATGTAGGATGTGTTTATGTATATCTGTGTATGTAATATTTATGGTTGGTCTCTCTCTTACCACATTGCCAAAATTAAATTGTAAACAGCTGTATTTAATTGGCTTAGAAAAAAATAATTACATATAAATTAAGTATGCCTTCGAAAAAGAAAAACTAATCTGAATGCTTTTTGAGTTAATGGCACTTGAGTAACGCTTGATAAAAAAGAATATTGATGGTTTGATTAAAGTAGGCATATCTCCAGAGTTGTCAGCATTAAATATAAAACATAATCATGGCTTTTCCTACCTTTGTTCACTAGTAAATATGTTATTTATCAGAAAATTTGCCAGCAAAACAAGAAAACATGATTACTAGTTGCTTACTATTCCATTTTCATAAGCAATCCAAACACGATTGTTAAAAACAACTGATTTAAGTATATGTAAGATATAATTTCTATGTAAAAGATGTCCTTCTGAACCCAGAAGGTTTTGAACATTCTTAAGGCTGAAGAAAATCTGTACAAACAACAATTGAATTCTCAAGCTCACCCAAACAAACAAACCTTGAGTTTGTTGAGTTGCAATGCAAATAATATTTTCCATATATTGTTTAAAAAATACAGTTACATAAGAAATTAACCAGGACATTATATACAATGAAATATTATAGATGAATAAATTAGGTAGCAAGTCAAGATCTTCAACACACTAATAAAAATATAATTTTAAGGACAGATACTTGTCAAAATATGTTTTTAGCATTTCCTGCTAAGGAGTGAATATATGGTGGGAAATTGGAAAAGTAGATAATTAATGTTATTCAATATTTTTACTAAAAATTAGTAAAGGCACAGGTAAAATAATGACTAAAAATGACACAATATTAATTAATAAAGCTTTAATAATTCAGTAAAATTTATTTCTACAAAATACCAAATATACTGTTATTTACTAATAATTACCAAGGAGGAAGATGTCTAGAAGGAATCTGTCTTCTTTGAGTTGCTCAATTTTTCACAAATTATACAACTAAAAATAGTAATTTAGGAGTTACATTTGAAAAGTGATATAAATGATTTTTTTCCCCAGGCATGATGGCCAAATAGGAACAGCTCTGGTCTGCAGCTCCCAGCGAGACCAATGCAGAAGGTGGGTGATTTCTGCATTTCCAACTGAGGTACCCAGCTCATCTCACTGGGACTGGATAGACAGTGGGTACAGCCCACAGAGGGTGAGCAGAAGCAGGATGGGCCGTTGCCTCATCTGGGCAGCACAAGGGGTCAGGGAACTCACTCCCCGAGCCAAGGGATGCCTTGAGAGACTGGGCTTTGAGGGATGTTGCTATCCAGGCCATATACTAAGCTTTTCCCATAGTCTTTGCAACCCACAGACCAGGAGATTCCCTCAGGTGCCTACACCATAGGGGCCCTGGGTTTCAAGCACAAAATTGGGCAGACATTTACACAGACACTGAGCTCGCTGCAGGAGGTTTTTTTTGTTTTTTTTGTTTTTTTGTACACCAGTGGCACCTGAAATACCGGCAAGACAGAACCATTCACTGACCTAAAAAGGGGACTGAAGCCAGAGAGCCAAGTAGTCTTGCTCAGTGGATCCCAACCACACAGAGCCCATCAACCTAATATCCACTGGCTTGAAATTCTTGCTTCCAGCACAGCAGTCTGAAGTCAACCTGGGAAGCTTAAACTTGGTGGGTGAGGGGCGTCCACCATTGCTGAGGCTTGAGTAGGTGGTTTTCCCCTTACAGTATAAACAAAGTCCCCTGGAGATTTGGACTGGGTGGAGCCTACTGCAGCTCAACAAAGTCCCTGTAACCAGACTGCCTCTCTAGATTCCTCCTCTCTTGGCAGGGCATCTCTGAAAGAAAGGCAGCAGCCCCAGTCAGAGGCTTATAGATAAAACTCTCATCTCCCTGCAACAGAGAGCCTGGGGAAAAAGGCAGCTGTGGGCACAGCTACAGCAGACTTAAACATTCCTGCCTGCCACGTTGGAAGAGAGTAGCAGCTCTACCAGTACGGTGCTCGAGCTCTGCTAAGGGACAGACTGCCTGCTCAAGTGGGTCGCTGACCCCCTGCCTCATGAGGGGAGACAACTCCCAGCAGGGGACCTCATACGGGAGAGCTCCAGCTGCCACCTGGTTGGTGCCCCCCTGGGACAAAGCTTTCAGAAGAATGAGCAGGCAGCAATCTTTGCTGTTCTGCAGCCTCCACTGGTGATACTCAGGCAAACAGGATCTGGAGTGGACCCCCAGCAAATTCCATTAGACCTGCACAAGAGAGGCGTGACTGCTAGAAGGAAAGCTAACAAACAGAAAGCAATAGCATCAACATCAACTAACAGGATGACCATGCAAAAGCTCCATCTGAAGTTCACCAACAGCAAAGACCAAAGGTAGATAAATCCACAAAGATGGAGAAAAAAAAAAAGCTAAAAGGCTGAGAATTCCAAAAACCAGAAAGCCTCTTCTCCAAATTTTATATCCAGTCAAATAAGCTTCATAAGTTAAGGAGAAATAAAATCCTTTACAGACAAGCAAATGCTGAGGGATTTTGTCACCATCAGGCTTGCCTTACAAAAGCTCCTGATGGAAGTACTAAATATGGAAAGAAAAAAAACTGGTACCAGCCGCTGCAAAAAGGAAGTGAAATGCGAAGACCATCAACACTATGAAGAACCACATCAACTAATGGGCCAAATAACCAGCTAGCATCATAATTACAGGACAAATTTACACATAACAATATTAGCCTTATATGTAAATGAGTTAAATGCCCCAATTAAAAGGCACAGACTGGCAAATTCAATAGAGTCAAGACCCATCAGTGTGCTGCCTTCAGGAGAACCACTAAATATGCAAAGACACACATAGGCTTAACATAAAGTGATGTGGGAAGACATACCAAGCAAATGGAAAGCAAAAAAATGCATGGGTTGCAATCCTAGTCTTTGATGAAACAGACTTTAAACCAAGAAAGATCCAAACAAACAAACAAAAAAGGGCATTACATAATGATAAAGGAAACAATGCTACAAGAAGAGGTAACTATCCTAAGTAAACGCACACCCAATACAGGAGCACCCAGATTTTAAAAAACAAGTTCTTAGAGACCAGCAAAGAGACTTAGACTCCCATATGATTATAGTGAGAGACTTTAACATCCCACTGTCAATATTAGACAGATCAATAAGACAGAAAATAACAAGGATATTTAGGACATGAACTCAACTCTGGACCAAGTGGACTTAATAGACATCTACAGAACTCTCCACCCCAAATCCACAGAATATATATTATTCTCAGTACCACATTGCACTTATTCTAGAATTGACCATATAATTGGAAGTAAAACACTCCTCACCAAATGCAAAAGAATGGAAATCATAACAAAGAGTCTCACAGTCCACAGTGCAATCAAATTAGAACTCAGGATTAAGAAACTCACTCAAAACTGCACAACCACATGGAAACTCCACAACCTGCTCCTGAATGACTACTGAGTAAATAACACAATTAAGGCAGAAATAAATAAGTTCTTTGAAACCAATGAGAACAAATACACAATGTACCAGAATCTCTGGGACACAGCTAAGGCAGTGTTTAGAGAGAAATTTATAGCACTAAATGCCCACAGGAGAAAGTGTAAAAGATCTAAAATCGACACCCTAACATCACAACTAAAAGAACTAGAAAAGGAAGAGCAAACAAATTCAAAAGCTAATAGAAGACAAGAAATAACTAAGATCAGAGCAGAACTGAAGGAGAGACATGAAAAATCCTTCAAAAAAATCAATGAATCCAGGAGCTGGTTTTTTGAAAAGAATAATTAAATGGATAGATTGCTAGCCAGACTAATAAATAAGAAAAGAGAGAAGAATCAAATAGACACAGTAAAAATGATAAAGGGGATATCACCACTGATCCTACAAAAATACAAACTACCATCAGAGACTACTATAAACACCTTTCTGAAAATAAGCTAGAAAATCTAGAAGAAATGGACAAATTCCTGGTAGACCCTTCCAAGACTAAACCAGGAAAAACTTGAATCCCTGGGTAGACCAATAACAAGCTCTAAAATTGAGGCACTAATTAATAGCCTACCAAAGAAACAAACAAAAAGCCCAGGACCAGATGGATTCACAGCCAAATTATACCAGAGGTAGAAAGAAGAGTTGCTACCATTCTGTCTAAAACTATCCCAAACCATACAAAAGAGGGACTCCTCCCTAAATCATATTATGAGGTCAGCATCATCCTGATATCAAAACCTGACAGAAATACAACAACAAAACAAAATTCAGGCCAATATCCCTGATGAACATCAATGCAAAAATTCTCAATAAAATACGGGCAAACTGAATCCAACAGCAAATTAAAAAGCTTATCCACCAAGATCAACTCCCTGGGATGCAAGCCTGGTTCAACATGTGCAAATCAATAAATGTAATCTATCACATAAACAGAACCAATGACAAAAACCACATGATTATTTCAATAGATGTAGAAAGGCCTTTGATAAAATTCAACACCTCTTCATGTAAAAAACACTCAATAAACTAGATATTGATGGAACATATCTCAAAATAATAAGAGCTATTCATAACAAACTCACCATCAATGTCATACTCAATGGGCAAAAGCTGGATACATTCCCTCTGAAAACCAGCACAAGACAACGATGCCCTCACTCAGCACTCCTATTCAACAGAATATTAAAAATTCTGGCCAGAGCAATCAGGCAAGAGAAAGAAATAAAGGTTATTCAAATAGGTAAAGAGGAATTCAAATAGTCTCCATTTGCAGATGACATAATTCTGTATTTAAAAGACCCCTTGAACTCAACCCAAAATCTTAAGCTGATAAGCAACTTCAGCGAAGTCTCAGCATATAAAATCAATGTGTAAAAATCACAAGCACTCCTATACACTAGTAATAGACAAACAGAACCAAACCATGAACAAACTCCCATTCACAATTGCTACAAAGGGAATAAAATACCTAGGAATACAACTTACTAAGGATATGAAAGCCCTTTTTGAGGAGAACTACAAGCCACTGATCAAGGAAATAAGAGAGGACACAAACAAATGGAAAAACATTCCATGCTCATGGATAGGAAGAATCAATATTGTGAAAATGGCCATACTGCCCAAAGTGATTTATAGATCCACTGCCATTCCCATCAAGCTACCATTGTCTTTCTTCACAGAATTAGAGAAAACTACTTTAAATATAATATGGAACCAAAAAAGGGCCCGTATAACCAAGACAATCCTAACAACAACAACAACAAAATATATATATATATAGCTGGAAGTATCACCCTACTATCTGACTTCAAACCATACTACAAGGCTACAGTAACCAAAACAGCATGGGCACAGGTACCAAAACTGATATATAAACCAATGGAACAGAACAGAGCCCTCAGAAATGACACCACACATCTACAACCATCTGATCTTTGATAAACCTGACAAAAACAAGCAATGGGGAAAGGATTCCCTATTTAATAAATGGTGTTGGGGACACTGGTTAGCCATATGCAGAAAACTGAATCTAGATCCCTTCCTTACACCTTATACAAAATTAACGAAGATTGATTAAAGACTTAAATATGTAACCCCAAACCATAAAACCCTAGAACAAAACATAGGCAATACCATTCAGGACATAGACATAGGCAAAGACTTCATGACTAAAACACCAAAAGCAATTGCAACAAAAGGCAAAATTGACAAATGGGATTTAATTAAACTAAAGAGCTTCTGTACAGCAAAACAAACTATCATCAGAGTGAATAGAACCTATGGAATAGGAGAAAATTTTTGCAATCTCTAGATCTGACAAAGGCCTAATAACCAGGATTTACAAGGAACTTCAACAAATTTACCAAGAAAAAACAACCCCATCAAAAAGTGGGTGATGGATATGAACAGATACTTCTCAAAAGAAGACATTTATGCATCCAATAAATATGTGGAAAAAAAACTTGTTGGGGGATGGGGGACAAAATTATGCATAATATTAGGAGAAATAATTAATGGAGATGACAGGTTGATGGGTGCAGCACACCACCATGGCACTTGTATACCTAGGTAACAAACCTGCACGTGCTGCTCATGTATCCCAAAACTTAAAGTGTAATTAAACAAAAAAAGAAAATTGTTGTAAATACGTTCTCTGCACAACCCAACTTTTAAACAGTATGGATGTCCAGCAAATTACACTACTCTATTTCTGCATTTCCTTGTGCATGTGTACATTTTAGAATCACTGAGATTTCACTGACGTAGTGAGCAAGTCATTTGAAAAATGTTATTTTAAACAAATGGCACATTCTGAAAAATAGCACTTATTGAGGTACATGATTAACATTCTTACTTTAAGTTAGTTTTACCTTCACCCTCATGCTTTTCATAATTTTTTTCTTTAGTAATTGTTGAATTATGCCCCCAGTTCACAGGCCAAAGGGACTCTATGGCTCAACAGTCAAGCAGAACCAAGAGGCTATGATATGGTGAGAGAGAAGTCACACCCTCTGTGTACTTGGAAGGAACAGTGTTACAAAACCTAGTTTTCTACAATCAATGCAAAGAATAGTTCCTAAAAGTAACTCCAGGGAGAGACCACCTCATATCAACCCAGCGACCACATGAACCCAGACAATTGAGAGACTGGTGATTTGAGCTTAACGATCATCCAGTCAAGCTCTGTTCTTCACGTCTTTGACCTGCCAACCCCTGCCCTTTGGTTTTGTCTTTACAATCTCCTACTCCCTAACTGATCCTCAGAGCATACTCTTGCTGCACATCAAAAGGCTATGCTTTGCCAATCTGCAGATTCCTTTTAGAAAAGAAAATGCTGCTTCTGCCACCACAGATTTCACTGGTCTTTTGTTAACATTACTTATAATAATTAACTGACAGAGCAAAATGAATTTTTATAGAATATAAAACAATTTATGTAAAAATGCTTTTGTAAGCATTACACTACAAAAAGTAGCAAGTAGCATATAATCACTTAAACGTAATCCTAAAATCTATTGTAAAGAATAATTGGACGTGACATCAAAAGTAATCTTAGAGGATAAGTCTTACTACTTTGTCTTATTTAAAAAAGATATAAAAATGTCATTTTATTTTGATTTGTAACATTTACATAATAATATAGCAAATATTGGGAACAGATTTTTGATAAAAGTCATAATTGATGACTACCATGTGTTTTAATTTTCAAACAGTAATACTTTATAGTTTTAGTCATCTGTTTTGAGAATTTAATTGTTTTAACCTTATATTTCATTAAATATAGTGAAATTGCTCTTGGTAAAGTTGTGAAAAATAGGCAATAATAAACAAAATATTTTTTACATGAGACCTTACCGTAAACCTAAATTTTCTAAATTAAAAGTAAAAATTCTTATAAACACCATATGCATGATGATTAATATTAAGCGTCAAGTTCATTGGATTGAAGGATACAAAGTATTGTTTCTGGTTGTATCTGGGTGTTTCTGGGTGTTGCCAGAAGAGATTAATATTTGAGTCAGTGGACTGGGAGAGACCCACCTGAAATGTGGGTGGGCACTGTCCAGTTTGCTGCCAGCACAATTGGATGCTAGAAAAAACAGACAGAAGAAGATGGAAGAAGCTGACTTGCTGAGCCTTCTGGTCTTCATCTCCCTCCCGTGCTAGATGCTTCCCGCTCTCAATTATTAGACTCCAAGTGCTTCAGCTTCTGGACTCTTGGACTTAGACCAGTGGTTTCCCTAGGGCTCTTGAGCCTTTGGCTACAGACTGAAGGCTGCACTGTCAGCTTGCCTATTTTTGAAGTTTTGGGACTTGGACTGAGCCACTACTAGCTCCCTTGCTCCCCAACTTGCCGCCGGCCTATCATGGGACTTCATCTTGTGATAGTGTCAGTCAATTCTCCTTAATAAACTTTCTTTTATAAGGACATATATCATATTAGTTCTGTCCCTCTAGAGAACCCTAATACTATATACACATAAACGTTTATGTGAAGTTGGTCATTATTTGCATTTTATATTTTATTGGGATTTCTATGTATACAATGTCTCATAAATAAAACCAGTGATATAAATACATTTATACAATGTGTTATTTTAATGTTATTCCAGTAAACAATGTAGTTTATTCAACTATTTTTTTCTATAATTAGATTATTTTTCATTTTCAAATTTAATAAAAAAGGACATTACCAGAGTTTAATCATAACTGTTTCTGTTAATTCTTAACTATTTTCTTAGGATGTTAATCTTAAGCAGAATTGTAGTATATTTGGATAGTTGCACAATTTTTATGGGTTGTGTGTGTGTCAGAGAGAGAGAAAATTATTTAATTATATTCAAAATTATTAATCTGATAATATTTTTTCCTTTAAATTTTTATTGCATTAAAATTGGGCTAGAGTGGATGACTATTAAGTTTGAGAAAATATTTTTTCAGTAAAAATATTTTATTAGAAGGAAGACAGGATGTAGATTGTTTAAAGTATATTTCAGGTGTTGGTGTTTGAACAAGTTTGGAGGATGCCTGTTCTATACTCTACACTACTGCACATTAAAAGGAAAAGAGATACTTTTACAACTTAATTATGTCTGCTAAAGAACTTGTACTGGACCAGATGGTTAAATAAATATTCTCCTCACATACAATTAATATTTAATAGTTAGGGTTACTTTGCTATCCCATAGAATTTAACCACAATAAATTTTCATATATATAATGGAAACCTTCTATACTCTGTAGGTTGAACATTTGTGTAACTTACTAGAAATAACCAAATATTTGATTCAATTTTTCATTATGAATTTGGGTGACTGTCAATGAAAATCTATATAATACTTTCAAGTACTATAATGAAAACATTAATAGTTCATTTCTCAGGAGTAGAGAGCAATAGAAAATTGAACTTGCTTTGTATTTCCAACTGAAGTGAATACAACATGCACACTATACACAATATGTTATAAATATGATGTTCACTCTCAGGCATGCACTAACTTATCTACCCATCTCAAAGGATATTTCCTTAATTGGTAGTTAAGTCAATTAGGACTGCTGATAGTAGCAACCATTTCTTTCAATAATTGGGTTCCCAGACATTTAAAGATTATTTATTTATAATTTATAATTTAAATTTAAGATTATTTTAGATTCAGAGAGTACAAGCACGTTTGCTTCATGGGTATATTGTGTGTAGTGGGGATTGAGCATCTACTGTACCAATTACCTAAATAGTGAACATTTTACCTAATAGGCAATTTTTCAAAACTTGTCCGTTTTCCACCCTCCCTGCTTTTGGAGTCCTCAGTGTTCATTATTTCTATTTTTATGTCCATGTGTTCCCACTGTTTAGCTTCCACTTATAAATAAAAATGGCGTTTTGTTTTTTCTTTCTCAGTTAGTTCACATAGAATAATGGCCTCTAGTTCCATCCATGTTGTTGCAAACAACAAGATTTTATTCTTTGTTACGGTTGAATAATATTCCATGATTTTGTGTGTGTATGTGTGTGTGTGTGTGTGTGTGTGTGTGTGTGTGTGTGTGTGTATAACATTTTCTTTACCTAGTCAACCATCTACAGACATTGAGGTTGGTTCCATGACTTTTCTATTAAAAAGAGTGCTATGATGGAAATACAAGCCCAGGTGCCTTTTTTTTTATAATAATTTCTTTTTCCTTTGGGTAGATGCCCAGTAATGGGATTGCTAGGTTAAATGGTAGTTCTATTTTCAGTTATTTGAGAAATTCCCATACTGCTTTCCATAGTGGTTGAACTAATTTACATTTATACCAACAGTGTAGAAGTGTTCCCTTTTCTGCACATCAATGCTAACAACTGTTGTTTGTTAAAATCTTAATAATAGCCATTCTGACTGGTGCAATATGATATCTCACTGTGGCTTAAATTTACATTTCTTGGATAATTAATGGTGTTGAGCAGTTTTTTATGTATTTCTTGGCCACTTGTATCTCTTCTTTTGAGAAGTGTTCATTCATGCCCTTTGCCCAGTTTTTAATGAGGGTGTTTGTTCATTTCTTGTTAAGTTGTTTGAGTTCCATTTATATTCTAGGTATTAGTTATTTGTCTGAGCCATAATTTGCAAATATTTTCTCCCATTCCATAGGTTGTCTGTTTTATCTGTTGATTATTTCTTTTGTATGTAGAAGCTTTTTAGTTTAATTAAGTCCCATTTGTTATTTTTGTTTGTTTCTGTTGCATTTGCTTTTGGAATTTTCATCATAAATTATTTGCCTACACCGATAACCAAAAGAGGTTTTCCTAGGTTATCTTCCAGAATATTTATCGTTTCAAGTGCTGTAGTTAAGTTTCAGTTTATTTTGAGTTCATTTTTGTATATGGTGAGAGACAGAGGTCCAATCTGATTCTTCTGCACTTGGCTAGACAATTTTTCAGGACTATTTATGGAATAGAACGTATATTACCCATTATTTATTTTTGTTAACTGTATCAAAAATCAGTCAGTTGTAGACATTGTAGCTTTATTTCTGGGTTCTATGCTACGTTCTGTTGATTGATGTGTCTATTTTTCTACCAATATCTTGTTGTTTTAATTACCATAGTAGTTAATTTGTAGTATAATTTGAAGTCCAAATGTGATGACTTCAATATGCCATTTTTACTTAGGATTGCTTTGACTACAGAAGTGTACAGCTCTTTTTTGATTCCATATGAATTTTAGAGGTTTTTTTTTCCTAATTCTGTGAAAACTGACATTGAAACTTTGATTGGGATTGTGTTGAATCTGTAGATTGCTTTGAGCAGTGTGGTCATTTAGTGGTTCTGATTATTCCAATTCATCAGCATGGAATGTTTTTCTATTTGTTTGGGTTATCTGTGATTTCTTTGATAATTGCTTTGTACAATATTTTTACCTCCTTGGATAAATGTATTCCTAGTTTCTGTGCTTGTGTGTGTGTGTATGCGTGTGTGAATGTATGTGTGTATCTATGGTAAATGGAATTGCACTGTTGATTTAGCTCTCCATCTTAATGTTATTGCTATATAGAAATGCTAGTAATTTTTGTACACTGATTTTGTAGCATGAAACTTTACTGAAGTGGTTTATCAAGTTTAGGAGTCCATTGGAGGAATCTTTAACATTTTCTAGTTATATAATCACTTCATTGGTAAATAGAGATCATGTTTATGATTTATATCTTAAAATAGGAAATTCTATGTGTTTAAATTATTCTTTTAAATGCATCAATATGCTTTGACATTTATATCATTTTTACATCTGAATGCTGTTCTAAACACTACAAAAAATTTTGGCTATACTGTCACATTGGCTATAGTGTCTTTAAATGAATTTAAGACAAACTATTCTTTAAGTAATGCAATTGATAATTCTACATAAATATGACTATATTTAAAGTTTGAATAAATTCTATGTGTGCATTTATACTAGCTCTATAGATAGAGTACTCACTAAATACATTTTTAAAACAAATAGGTGGTGCTCATATAGTAAATTAATATCTGAGACATAAACAAAATGTTGCAGAAATTCATGTTACCAGTCTTCCAGGGATAGCGACCCAATTTAAATTAACTATCTTTTTCTTTCTTTTATAGACTCTTAAAAATCACCATCATAATTCTATGTTGTTATATTTTAGTAAAATATTTGTCATATTTTAACTCATCTTTAAAAAATCTAAATTCCACCTTTGATCATGTCCACAGAATATATATCTTCTAATCCAAATTTATTTTTCAAACTAATTTTTAGGAATGCTGTATGCATCAGAGCAATTTGTAGAATTCTAAATTCTAGAATGTATCTATTATTACGGAGAAAAAGAAATAAAGAAAGCTTGCTTCTCCCACGTAAATTGTTTAACCTAATATTTTGCTTTCCTAAAAGCCCTCTGCTGGCTAAATATTACCTAAGACAAGCCAAATGTTAAGCATTTTTAAATCACTTTAATATAAAAAATCAAGTCACTTTTTATTGAATGGTTCCATAAATTGAGAGAATTTTCAAAATTCATAAAAATTTTGCAATGTGGAAACTAGTAATATGCCAAATTATTTTGACTGTTCAGCCTCCCAAAGTTGGGATTACAAATGTGAGCCACCATGTCTGGCTGACTCCTATTTTAAAATAAAGCAAATTTAATCACTGGTCCTAGGCTTTCTTTGCTGAAACTTATCTGGCTTGGAACAGAGGTGGAACATCTTTTAAAATATTTAATTTTGATATATATTTCCACAGTTTCTGAAAGATACATACATGTATCATATATCATACGATATACAGAATTGTTCAATCCAATGTTATTCTGTTGTACTGAAAAGGACACATAATTAATTCCCTTGAGAAATTTATTTATTCCAGAGTGTATTTGTTAATTATATGCCATTTATAAATATTAATACTGTGCATAAGTTTATAACATCAATATTCAAACTCTATTTTCTAAAATTTTAGATTTTTTATTTTTCACCTTAAAATATTGACTTTTCAAATAATTATTTAAATTCCAATGACTGGTAAGATTTAACTGTTAAGATAATAATTATTTACATTATTAATTTGAAAGATTGGTGTTTTGACCATTTAAAAAATAATAGAAAGGACATATAATAATTATATGATACTTTCTTTGTTGCTTACTCTTTAAATATTGGTTTGTGAAATGATGAATATAAACACATTCTCATGTGTTTCATCTTCTCCTCAAATAAAGACATTAATACAGCTACAATGTTATAACTTCATCAATGCTATATATTGACACTGTAGTACAGGTAACAGAATAATTACTAACATAATATTGTGGGATCATCATAACTAGAAATTCCTGAATTCCTTCACTTACTTTAAAATACTATTAAGTAAAATCTTTGTTTATTAGCTTGGTCTCTTACAGAACTACAATCATTTGTTACTTAATGATGGGGATATGTTCTGAGAAATGCATCATTAGGAAATGTCCTCATTGTGCAAACATCACAGAGTGTACTTACGCAAAGTTAGATTATATAGCCTACTACAAACCAAGGCTCCTAGGCTACAAACCTGTACCGCATGCTTTTGCACTGAATACTGTAAGGAATTTTAACACGATGGTAAGTATTTTTGTATCTAAACATACCTACATATAGAAATGGTATAGTAGAAATACACTATAGAAGATTTTAAATAGCACAATTGACATATGTAGTTTACTTACTATGGACGGAGCTTACAGGACTGGAAGTTGCACTGGATGAGTTCATGAGTGAGCTGTGAATGAATACGAAGGCCCAGGACATTTGTGTATGCTACTGTGGATTTTATAAACACTGTAGAATTAGGCTGCATTAGATTTACAAAGAATAGTTTTCTTTCTTCCATAATAAATTAATGTTAACTTGCTGTAATTTTTTTCACTTATAAACTTTAATTTTTTTAACTTTTTGATACTTTGTAATAACAATTTAAAAGAAACACATTATGCAGCTGCACAAAAATATTTTATTTCTATATATTCTTATTCCACCAGCTTTTTCTTAATTAACTTGAAAAAATGTTTTTTAAACTTTTCTGTTTAAAACTAAGACACAAACACACTCATTAACCTAGGCCTGCATAGGGTCAGGATCATCAACATCATGGTCTTACACCTCCACATCTTTACCCACCGGAAGGCCCCCAAGGGTGCTGAGAGCTATCAGCTCCTATGATAACAATGCTTTCTGCTTCAATACTTTCTCAGGGACATGCCTGAGGCTGTTTTACAAATGGCTGCTTTTTATAAGTGGAAGTAACTATAAAATAATAAAAAGTATAGTACAGTAAATATATACACCATTAATGAATCGTTTATTATCATTATAAAGTATTAAGTAATGCACATAATTGTGTGTTATACTTTTATAATTCTGGCAGTGCAGCAGGTTTGTTTACACTAGCGTCACCACAAACATGTAAGTAATGTGTTGCCCCAACACTAGGGCAGCTAGGATATCAATAGACAATAGCAATTTTTCAGCTCCATTATAATCTTATAGGACGATTTCTATACATGTGGTTCATCATTGACTAAAATGTTATTATGCAGCACATGACTGTATGTAAATCAGGAAGATGAAGTGGGTTCTAAGAAAAGCAGCCTTAATAGTTCAAGAATTCTTATACATTTATTCAGGGTATTGTCTGTGGTATAAAGTGCACCTGAGCACCAGAGGAAAACCTGTCTTAGAATCTCTTTGACAGGAAACAAGTGCTCTTATGTACAAATGCAGAGAGCATAACAGGTCTGAAACTCCCACTGCAGACATAATGTCTACATCCCATGGTCTCTTCCTCTAAGTGAAGAATGGCATGTTTGAATCTTAAGCCAGCTCCTCCCAGTGTGTCAATTTGGTAAGTATAAAAGCTTTGAGTAAAGGAGTCCCATCAAAAAAGTCCTTGCACGTATTTGCTAATAAAGAGAAAAATGCTTATTAATGATTAATTAACCCACAACATTAAATATAATTTTAGAAATACTCCCGCAATAACACTGGAATTACTTGTATTGGTAAATTAACTGTCTCTTGGTGAATAATTTAAATAGCTCTAAATATATTAAAATTATTCTTTAATATTTTGAAATTCCTAATGTTTTATGTAGATGGACATCATGGTAATGTCTATGCTATAAAAGTTGCATTTTCCAGCTATTCCGGAGAAGAATATAAATAGAAAAAACTCAAGATGACTTAATCAAAATTCAAATAGTCATTGTTTAAAGATGTGTTAGAGACTTATATTTATAAAATAGATTTTTATAAAAATAGATTTTTATGTAGCATTATATTAATAGTTGTCTATATTTCTAGAGAAATTATTTCTCTATTGTTAAATAATTTGTAGTTTCCCTCATGAAAAACAATTTGTAATTATTTAGAAAAGAAGAAAAGTAGTTTCTTTCTCTTTTAGAAAGTAAACCTACAGAAAAATTTCTATTTGGAATACACGCTAAAAGGAATGTGATTCATTCTAAAATGCAGATTAAACACTTACAAAATGGATTCCACTAAAATATTAAGACATCTTTCTATTTGGCAGTTGTAGAACTATTAGTATTATTTATTTAGTCAGAGATTATAATTTCACACAGAAAAAGATAAGGCAGTATAGTCATGATTAAGCTACTGAAGAATTTCAGAAAAAGCAGAGATAAAGCATGAGAAGATCCTGGAATCCTGAATTGCATTCCTTAATTGCAAGTTCTGTTCATTGGACTTCCACTCTTGATGTGGGTATGCAACTCCTTTTCAATGTATTCGCCTATAAGCAAATATAGCTCTGGTCAAAGTACACATGCAAAAAATGAAACAAACAACGAACAAAAACAGAAACAAAAAACAAAAAAAACAATTACTGAAAAACACAGTAAAGAAAGCAAAATTACATAATGGAGGGTAATTAGCATTTAAAAGAAGAGTAAAGTCCTCAGATTAGGTTTTAATACTTTTACCTTGAGGACAGGGACTGACTACACAGGTCTAGATTGGGCTATAAAACCCATAGTCTGTGTTCTGAAGAATCAGAGAACAGTGTTTTGGGAATCCTTTTGGGAAATAAAGAAGGAATACAAGAAAAGTGAAAGCTAGAAAAATGCCACTCTGTCTGGGTGAACTCAAATATCTGAATGACTCCCCACTCATGAAAGCACAGGAGAGAATCCAAGCATCTCAGCTACATAGAAGAAACTAAACTTAAATTTAAGATGCTATCAAAAAAACAAAGGTTACACTTTGAATCCTCAAATGTAATAGTTTTCTGAAATAACAAATAAAAACTGTTCATAACCTAAAATCTCTATAACATAACATTTACAATATTCAGGATATATTCCAAAATTATTGCTCATATAAAGAAATATGAAAATATGACAAAATCTCAGAAAAAAAAATACCATCAACACAGACCAATTTCCAGATGATACAGACACTGGAATTAGCTGAGAAGAATTTTAAACACTTTATAATTAGGATCATGAGATAATGAAAAATGTGTTTATAAAAAGGTAAAGATAGCAAGAATCAACAGGGAAATAGAAACTGCAGAAAAGAAGCAAATAAAAATCCTCAAACTAAAAAAATACAATATCTGAAACAAAGTTTCTATTTGTTTGCTCATAAGAGATAGGGTCACTACAGGCTGTGAAATAGCTCATCCATCACGGAAAGGAAGTTGTGTTGTATTGCATTCCATCCTCTTGATATTACAGTACTTGCTGTCATGTGATTCAGCCCATCAGTAATGGCTTTTACCATTTGAGTTTATTCAACAAACCCTTTGTAATAAAGGATTGTTGTGGTGGATGAGAAGAAGATTAGGAAGTTCAAACTATCTTTCATTATTATCATCTCTCTTTCCCTTTGTCTCTATCTCCATGTATATGAATAATACATATTTCCTTTTTATAATTTTAATTTTAAACTGTAGCAAATTTCTCATCACATTGATACGACAGCTAATTGAATCTATTCTTGTGATTACCAGCTAAACTCATATGCATCCCCTCTCTTTTGTCTTTGGTTTTAGATAGAAAGCACGAACTGGCTCAGGGTACCCATTTAAACCTTTAGTCAACAGGTGAAGAATATTCCAGGAACTAAGAGTTCTGTTCATTGTAGCAGCTGCTCTCATCTTCATTTGAGAGTGCATATGAAACACACATCATCTCCCTTAGTATTCTTTGTAGAAAACTCTATGTCATCTATGCAATATCCCACCAGCAGTGCCCTATACACTTCTTGAAATTTACAGATCGTAAATTGATTGTGCATTTGGGAAACATGACTCTCAGACATTAGCATTACTCTCTTACGCTTGGTAAATTATTTGACCCAACTAAAGCCTGCTACAAATCACCAAGGTTTTCTGAAGACAGAGTACAATTTTTATGCGTTTATAAATTAAGGGACTAGTTTACACTCCCACCAACAGTGTAAAAGTGTTCCTATTTCTCCACATCCTCTCCAGCATCTGTTGTCTCTAGATTATTTAATGATCGCCATTCTAACTGGTGTAAGATGGTATCTCAATGTAGTTTTGAGTTGCATTTCTCTAATGACCAGTGATCATGAGCATTTTTTCCTATGTTTGTTGGCCTCATGTATGTCTTTTTATGTAAAGCGTCTGTTCATATCCTTCGCCCACTTTTGGAATGCGCTTGTTTGTTTTCTTGTAAATCTGTTTAAGTTTTTGTAGATTCTGGATATTAGCCCTTTGTCAGATGGGTAGATTGCAAAATTTTTTTCCCATTCTGTTGGTTGCTGATTCACTCTAACGATTGTTTCTTTTGCTGTGCAGAAGCTCTGGAGTTTAATTAGATCCCATTTGTCTATTTTGGCTTTTGTTGCCAATGCTTTTGGTTTTTTAGTCATGAGGTCCTTGCCCATGCCTATGGCCTGAGTGGTTTTGTCTATGTTTTCTTCTAGGGTTTTTATGGTGTTAGGTCTTATGTTTAAGTCTTTAATCCATCTGGAGTTAATTTTAGTGTAAGGTGTCAGGTAGGGGTCCAGTTTCTGCTTTCTGCACATGGCTAGCCAGTTTT